>PVKA01007739.1:0-76424 GCA_004027165.1 Ctenomys sociabilis
GATGGCTCAGTGGAATGATGCTATTGAAGGTAGGATCAAGCAAGAACTGAGATATGAAAGTAGCAATGGCTCTGACAATGAGTTACACTAAGGAGCTTAGATTTCATGTTAAATAAGATGAGAAAGTACAAGGCAGATCTGAGTGGGCAAAAGGTATAGTCAGGTTTAAACTAAGTTTAAAGATATAATAATGTACATTTAGGATGTCAACATAATTTGACAGCTTTAATTATACACAAAAAGTCTTAGCAACAATTAAATTTCCTCTCAGAATTAAATCAAAAGCCAAATTCCATTTAGTTGGCCATTGTTAACTATTATGAAGGACCCTGAAAAGTATATCAAGCAAAGTTACAACAGACAAGTTGCATATTTAGAATTAACTGCCCAAAGTTCTTGAAAAAAAATTTAGTAATTCTGAACTGTAACATATTTTGAAGACGGAGAACACTGAAAATGTTCTTGAAGGGTGGCTAAAAGGGAAGTTCTAATGAAACAGGACTCCACCCATGCAGCCTTCTAAAGCGCTGAATGATCTTCACAGGCCACCTGCAGTGGCCGATAGAGTATTAGCTCTTCTACTTTCTCCATCTTCCAGAGAAGGCAACATGACGCCCTAAAATACTGTATCTACTCCCATCAGGGAGGGTGCTAGCTAGTAATCTATCGGCTTTGGGTAACTGTAGGTGCCCTCCATTCCCCCAGGTAATCTGACAATCAAGAAAAACTAAACCAAAACCTTACCCCTTTCACACCTCTAAACCAGTTCTCCCTTTATCTTAGTTTTACCATATATTCTTATCCTCAAAAGTAGAAGAAAAGTTTATACACATACATAGGAAATCAAGTACAATGGTCAAAAATCTCAAGACTGTGACTACAAGCCCTAAACGTTGACCTAAGTATAGTCTCAAAATAACATGGCATTGTCCCTTTATTTTAAACCGAATAGCCTTACTAACCAAACAAAAATGGACTGTTCTATGCTACTGTGTCATTAGCAATACTAGGTTTTAAAACAGAAGTTTATACAATTGGGTAGATGAATATAAGGCTAAGTAAAACAGGACAGTAATTAAAAACTCACACAAACAACACTCCCAAACCCAGCTGATGAGCTATTTGCCCTGTTCTGGCTACTGGCTAGAGATGGACATTACACTCCAGTAGAAATAATAAGAGAAAATTTTTAAAAAATACCTATTTTCAAGTAATGAAATTCTCCTTTCTGAAAGTTTCAGGCAAGAACATATTTTTCAGAGAAGGAGAGAATATAACGTGAAAAATTTAACCTATAATAATTTAAAACACACTTTGTTCCACAATTAAAAGAATACCAACTAAAGTATTGGTTCACTAATGTTAGTTTACCATCCCCAAAATATATTTTTTGGTACTAGGAATTGAACTCAGGTCCTTGTGGTTGCCAGGCAGGTATTGTGTCATTGAGCTATATCCACAGCCTAAAAATACTTAACATATAGTCCTAAAACACCATTTAAAAAAAAAGAAGTTTTACTCTTCAATATAGTTGAGGAAAGTAATTCTGCTAAAACTTAATGCCCTTATCTTCTCAGAGAAAGTTTCTGTACAAGAATTTACAAAAGATGGCCTAGTTCCAAGGTACAATAATGGATAAAATGGGAGGAAAGGGTGAGTCGTTCAAATTTGCCCCTTCTTGCCCTGCCCCCCAAGAACCTGGAATCAGATGCATGTAGGGAAGATAACATCCAAACACAAAAGTTGCTCAACAAAATAAGAAGCCCCATAAATCATTTTATTATAGAAAGGTAATATTATATAATGAACTCTTATGGCTATTAAAGAAAAAATGCCATTATAATTTTAAAATCCATGACAGGAAGGTAATCAAAAGTAAAATTTACTTACTTTAGCAATCTGCAGCAACACAATGCAGTGTTTAATTGATTCTACCATGCTCTACAAAAACAAAACACTGGCTTTAGGATCTTGCTTCAAATAAAATGGTCATATGATGCTAAAGCTTAAGATAGAAAATTCAGTCAAAGGTAAAGAGATTAAATCTATACTACAAAACAAATACTTTCTTCTGGATATCCAATGAGCTCTGATATGCTGATAGGGTCAAATGAAGTTATTCTTTAGCAATGCTATAATTTGCCAAGGAATGCTAAAAAACTATACTGATTAACAAAATGATTTTCAACACCTAAAAATACAACAGATATGAATCTGATTAATGTTCATATTTTGGATCAAAAATAGCCACCCCACCATCAATTTCTAAAATATCCACTAAGGTTTGTGGAAGCATGGACAGTAAGAAATCCTGCCAAAATCCAACTGAAATACCATCATGCCTGCTTTTCAGACTTTTATTCAAGATACAAATTTCACTCAGTCTATCATGTAATGACATGTCAGTACATTCCAATACCTCAATCACCATATATTTTAAGAAAGAGAACATTTACAAGTTGAGTATCCTTAACTCCAAAATCCCAACTCCAAACTGACCCAAAACCTGGAACTTTTGAAAGCTAACGTGATCTTATAAGTGAAAAATTCCACAACTAACCTGAGGTAGAGCGTAAGACTCTAAATGCAGGTATACTAGAAACATTATTTCAAAAACTTGTCTCCAGGCTAAATGTGCAAGATATATATTAAACACAAATAAATTTCATGTTTATACTTGGATTTCCTCCCCAAGATTATCTCATACTATATGCAAATATTTCAAATTCCAAAAACATCTGAAATTTGAAATTCTTTGGGGCCCTAGGAGTTTCACGTAAGGTTACTCAATCTGTTCTATGCAGGGATAACTTATCCAAGGATCTCAGAAGAGAAAAGAAGCATAAGATGGTGTATGAAGTCAATTTCAGAGGAATTTTTTATTAAATTCCTTCAGACAATAAATTCTTAAACCACTTATAAAATGCATAAAATTAAGACCTTAATTGTTCTTATCAATAGTAGAGTTGTAAAATGACATTTCAAATCATTTTCTAATGCAAAATCAGACTATCAAATACACTTAACTTACATTTGTTGTCTCTTTGAGAGTTTCAATTTTCTGTGAAAAATAAACAGAAATAATCAGAAACACAAAAAGGTGTTTTTTGTTTTTGTTTTTTTTTTTTTTTTTTTTTGTCTTTTTGAGACAGGGTCTCACTATGCAGTTCAGTCTGGCCTTAAGCTCACTTTGTAGCTCAGGCTGGTCTCGAACTCACAACAATCCTCCTGCCTCAGCCTCCTGAGTGCTGGGATTACAGGCATGCGCCACCATGCCCGGCTTGCTGTTTTTGTTTTTTTAATACAAGGTGAACTTGTAGCAATCCTTTTTGTCTCAACACCCTGAGTGCTGGGATTACAAGTGTGTGCCCCACACCTGGCTATTGTTTTTTACTGGTTAACCATTTAAGGATTTTCACCAGAATATAGCCATTATTCTAAGTGAATATAAGTTGGGAAGAAACTATCCTTTCTTCTTTTCTTTTTTTTTGGGGGGGGATATTTTAGGGAAGGCTCTACAGGGTGTTCAGGCTCTACTAGATTGGACTCATACTGATCCACCTGTTTACAGCCTCCTAACAGCTGGGACTACAGGCATGCGCTGCCTTGCCCCCCCTCCCCCCCCAGTCTCAATTGCCATCTCAGAGCACCCTGGAGGCGTGGGCAGTAAGGCAGGTCCCTGTGCCTGCTTGTAGGTACTTTAATCGGCTGAGCTATTTGGCCAGCACTTCCCTTTATTATTTTCAATCTAAATAAAACATTTAAATAAAAACTGCAGACATTCTGTGGATTTGAGCTTCTTGAACAATATTCATATGCCTCAACATTTATAATAAAGTAAAATATTCTTATTCCTCTCCTGAAAACAAGTCCTCTTTTCTAGATTCCATGATCTGATTTCAGTATTTTTCTCAGAATTACCTTAACCCTCCCTGTTATTTTTTAAAATTTAGACATGAATTTCAAGACTAAGAATTAATGGAAGGTGACTTAAAACATGAATTATTTATTTATTTATTTGTCTTTTTGAGACAGGGTCTCACTATGCAGTTCAGGCTGGCCTTAAGCTCACTTTGTAGCTCAAGCTGGTCTCGAACTCACAACAATCCTCCTGCCTCAGCCTCCTGAGTGCTGGGATTACAGGCATGCGCCACCACGCCCACCTAAAACATGAATTATTATTACTAAAAAAGCCAAATGGCATGGCTTTTACAATCAAGGAAAAGATAAAGTATTAATAATGATGATGCCTCAGGAAGTCTATGCCGAAGAGTGGAGAAATGTTAATTATAAAGTAGTAATATGCACTATGATGAAATATATGTCCAAAATTCAAGGGGCGGGGGGATTAAAATGTAGAATTAAAGTACCACCTGCTTTCATATGTAGCTTATTTATTCTAAAAATACATGGTCATTAGTTTATTAATATCTGAAATAACTACATGTAAATTTAATAAAATCAGTTTCTATTTGTATATTATAAGGAAGAAAAAAGTTTACTAAAAATGTACATACAAAAAAGGAAAAGTTTTGCACATTATCTTTTTAATTATCAGAATGTAACAGATATTCACCAGAAAACTTCCCTTGAGGTATATCACTATCATAGTCAAAATACTGACTCCAAAGTCAATATCAGAAAGGAAAGTAGAAAGAATAAGACATTAGTCACATGTACCAACCAACATCAGTGCTACAAACATATGTAGTAAAAATACTGATGTATTTCTGTCATTTCTCCAGCAGGATTTCGGGAGTTAAATTATTTTTAGGTAAAAATCATGGTTATAGAAGTTACCTTTCTCTGTTCATCATCTTTACAGTTTTGAAGCTTGTCGTCAAAAAGCTACAGGATTTAAAAAAATGATTATAGCATCAAGCCACATTAGTACACTGAGTAATTTACTAAACACAGGAAACTAAAGTAGTTCTTAAACACACCTCTTTTTGGGAGGTGGGGTGCCAGCAATCAAACAGGACCTCATGCTTGCCAGAGAGGTGCTGCACATTGAGCTAAATTCCCAGCCCCTGAAACACACTCCTAGCATGGATGATTTATAAGTATTTTCAAGACTGTAGTTTTCTTTTTTGTTCTCTTGGTCATACTCTGTTTCTTCAGGACATTATATTGTGTGAATGACTGCTCAAAGGCAAGGTCCATCACTCAGAAGAGTTACAAACAAAACACAGGACTTTTAAGAAGTTAAAAGCACGGATTCAAGAAAAATGTTCTGTTTCATCTCCCAAACTCCTTTTTCTTCCAGAACCTCTGCTTGTAATTTACTTAAAAGTAGGAACAGCAGGAAACTATTTAAGCCAGGATAAAGAAAGTAGACAAGTTGTCCTCCTAAACTTCGCTCCCCAAAATGTAAAAAACAAAGCAAAAAACATAAGGATTTAGAAATGGAATCACTAAAACATTTCAGTTTCATAGAAATTTTAAAGGCATTATAGATCTAATCATGAGTTACATAATTCTAACAACGTTTACATATTGATCTTATTCTTACCAAAAAGTACACTACATGAATATACTGTTTAACAATAGTTACATATTGATAAAGATCTCTAAATATGTTGGCTTTTAAAACTGCTGAAAACTCATATTAAGCCTGTAAGTTTCCACCAAATAGTTAGTTTTACTCAAAATTAGGTTCAGTAAAATTTCTTACTTTATATCAATTCAATACCATACCTTTAGTTGTTCTATCAAGATCTGTAGGTAAGCATCAGCCTCTGTCAGCTTTTTGTCAAAGTCTTGCACACTAGGAACAAATCCTGAATCTAAACCCTAGAAGAGAAGATAATTTGCAGTAAATCTAGCAGCATCCACACAATGTTTAATAATATACAAAATACTTCCTAAGTGAAATACTTCAATTTTTAGAACAGAAACAGTACATTTATACAAACATTATAATAGGTCTACTTAAATAATTCATATTCTTCAAAAATAATGGTACATCAACAAGATGTTCTGGCATACACCTGTAACCCCAGAACTCTGGAAAAGTTGGAGCAGGAGGATCACAAGTTTAAGCCTAGCTTGGGAAACTTAGCAACTTAGCCCTTGTCTCAAAATCAAAAGACAAACACATAAAAATAATAAAAAACACAAGGTGTGGGGATGTGCCTCAGTATGAAGGCCCTGGGTTCAGGTCCCAATAACACACCACACACACACACAGACAAAAACACACACAAACAGTATATCAACTTTCTCAAGTGCTACTATCTTTTTGTCTATTGCATTTGCTGCTGTTCAGAATCTTTTTAAGCCCAGAATCCCCATTACGGCCGCTACTCAATACCAGAACAGCAGTGATTTAGCTAAGGAACATAAAAAGTGTAAATTACCCACCCCCATTTTCTGGTCTGTTCATCCCTCTATTCTCTTAATCTTGACTTCACATTTTTATATTCGTATTGTTTAGTTCTCTTGTTTCTTAACCTATTCCATCAACTTTTGGCATTATCTTCCCTTCTCAACAGCCCCCTTCTAAGTGACAATACTTTTCTTAATTAAATTTCAATTCACTTTCTCCCATGGTACAAACTCTACCCTTTGGATACACTATAAATTTTAATTTATTTAGAAGACCCAGCCGGGCGTGGTGGCGCATGCCTGTAATCCCAGCACTTGGGAGGCTGAGGCAGGAGGATTGTTGTGAGTTCGAGACCAGCCTGAGCTACAAAGTGAGCTTAAGGCCAGCCTGAACTGCACAGTGAGACCCTGTCTCAAAAAGACAAAAAAAAAAAAAAAAAGAAGACCCACTAATTTCTGGGCTTGAAAATCCAGCTTTGCTGTGTGCTAATTTTTATAGACCTCTATTTTAAGTTCCAAGAACACAGAGGATTCCTATGATTTTTCACTTCACACAAAAGAAATTCTGAGTACTCTGACTAAAAAACATACCAATGTTAGGTATAAATGACAAAACAGAAAAGTAGATTATTGTTTACTATATATGCATTCCAGATGTCATGCATTTAAGCATGGAAATAAGGATAAAGAATTACCTCTCTTAGAATCCTAATGCAACCACAAAATTCTGTTTTAAATGGATAAAATACAGTTTAGCGTGCCCATCTCAAACTTGACCTTGGCATATTTTCCCTGCCTTTGGCCAAAGCATACAGCACATTTTATACTATTCCCCATTCTAGTAAACTGAGGCAAAAGTTTATTTCATGTTACAGCAACATCTATCTTTGTATAAATAACATTTTGTTATTATTAAAGCATCTCACAGCTATTACCTCAGAACACCAAATTGATGACAAGGTCCTGCAGAAACAACAATGGCTTAGTCTACTGGTTTCTAATTTCAGCTCAGCCACTAACAAGATATAATAGTACTGTGGCTCTCAAACTTACATCTTCTTACCTGCAAATACATCTTCCTCGTGCTATGGTTAGAGGGGCATCTACTACATACATTTACTAGAGACAAAAACTGCTAATTCATGGACCATTACTATTACTATTTGCTGTTTTCTGACTCAAATCATCAAAATTCATCTTTCTTTTTTCAAGGCAGGGTCTCACTATGTAGTTCAGGCTGGCCTTAAATTCACTACATAGCCCAAGCTAGCCTTAAACTAACAGTCATCCTCCTGTCTTAGCCTCTCAAGTGCTGGGATTACAGGATTGAGCCACCATGCCTAGCTGAAAAAAATCTTAAATTTTATTTAGACCATGAGAAAAATTGACTTATCTTGCAATTTATTTTCTTTAACTATAAAGCTGCCTACTCATTTTTAATGTATACATGAAGAAACTGCTCAAAGAAACTCCTAATAAGCAATAGTATGTATACAAACAAAGTTTAAGAAAGACCAATCCTAAAAATGTATACAAAATCTAGCCCCTGTGTGTGTATAGTGCTTTGGTATCTTCCTTTTAAAGAATACTCAACTTCCTATCAGAAACCTGTGCTATGTAGAGTGGTGGTGGGAAAGATGTAGGAAAGGATACCTAAGCACACTGTACTCCAGACACAACAGTGAGAGACAACATTTACTGCCCATGTCACTATGCCACAGAAAAACCAGAAATATTGCTAGGCTTGGTTTTGTTTTGTTTTATGAAGAACTCTACAATAAAATTATCAATGATTCCACTACCATGACCCAGTTAAACTCAGCTAAATACACACTGTTTAAAAGGCCAAAGGCACCTTCGTAAGTAATAAAAGAAAGAATCTAAGTGGCAGGGGGAAGTGATTGTAGTTTTCCCTCTTTTGATATCAATTACAACTATAGTACCATTTCCATAGACTGATATATCCCTATAGGATTTTAAATCTACAGAATAAATGCAAGCACATTTAAATTATTTCAAACTGAATCCCACATACATTAATTATACAGAGATAACCTTTTAACACTGCTACAATCATAAGAGCTTCACCTGCTCTTTTCTCAAACTTGCCTCTGGACAGTTTCCCCAAACCTTCTTTCTGCATAACTGAGGACTGACTTTCACTTTTACATCCCCAGATCTTTTTTTTAATTGTGATAGGATTTCTGTAGGCCTCTAAATTTCTTGAAATAGGCTCAAACTTTTCAATCTTTCTGCCTCAGTTTCCCAGAGTAGTGGGATTATAGCCCTATGGCACCACACCTGGCTTTTCTTTTACTTTTAGCAATCCATACTACTGTAACTAAACTTTCCTCAAATCTGATAAGAACATACTAGAAGAGTATCACAAGCTTCACCACATTACCTACTCCAATTTCCCACTCAGGGAAATTTTTTCCATAATGCCGCTGAAAGTTTGAGTATTTCATAAAACTTGTCTCAAAACACCATCATTTTTTAAAACCCTTAGAATAGTGAGGTACTATACTTGAGTTAATTCTTTTTAATGGAGTTAGCTTTTAAATAAGACTGCAGTCTTTCAGTATGCAGAAGGTGGGTCTGTGGTGTGGCTTCCCACAGGCTAAGTCAGGCAGGTAGAGCAGCGCAGAGTTCCTGACTGGCCACACTTTTATCCCAACACTTAACACCTGACTTCTCTGAAGAGCTATGCAAAGACAGTTATATGTCTCCCATTCATTGATGTGTGGCCTGGCTCAGGGTCAAGGAACCCACGCTGAAAGGGCAGCAGACTCTGGCCTTGAAGCTAGTCTTCCCAACCAGATCTCTCCCAAGACCGCTCCTTCCCTTTTCTTTTTCAACTTTAATTCTCTGACCCTGTCCCAGGGTAGTCACTGAAGAGACTGGGTTGCATCCATGGCAATTAGGACTACAGAGGTGATATTACACCCTAATTTACCATGCTAGTATACTACAGTTCTCTAACTTTCCAGTTTCTGTAGGAACTCTTTTAAAAGTTTAAACACAGTCAATTACTGAGAAATTTACAAAACTGTCTGAAACATAAGAAATCCAATTAGAGAAATCTGTATAGAAACTTCAATTAATCAAGACAATTAGAAATTGTGCAAAGGAAAACCCTGCCAATGTAGTATAAATACTAAAAACAAAATGTCTAGGTTTCAAGAGTACTCTACTAGCAGGGCACAGTGGTACGGTACACACTTGTAACCCCAGCACTTGGGAGGCTGACACATGAGGATTGACGTAAATTCTAGGAAAGCCTGGGCTACATAGTGAGTTCAGGACCACCCTGAATTACATAGTGAGACCCCATCTCAAAAAACAAACAAAAAAAGACTACTCTACTAATAAAGAAAGCTAAAGTAGATACATACAAGCAAGAATAAAAACCATAAGGCCACATCAGCCAGGTCTATACACCATATATCCAGTCTAATATATAGGAAAAAAATACACAACAGAAATACACAATTTCTAAAGTATATAAACTAGGACATTATTAAACTGCCTCAAAACTGTATCAGTACTTCTTACTACCATTCTAACCCTTATATTGAATAGTACTACTTTTCCTCAAAAGACTATTAAAAGCTAACAAATGTCAGTAAAACTACTTCCCATTACTAACTTTAGTGGGGATACCACACACTGTACTTTTCACGTTTCACCCACATTTAAAAGAACAGTAGTACTACAAGGGACTGTCTCAAACTGAAGCACATGCAATCTGGACTGCTGTGGAGAGCCTCACCCCAAGTAAACCAGTACAGGAGTACTTCTATGGCAAGCAGTAAAACCTTTTTAAAACAATTTTTTTTGATGAAGGAAGAGTAATGAACAATAGAAGAAAAGTGATCAAAAGTGTTTAAGTCTTCTTGAGATCACAATCAGGAAATTAAAAATCTTAAGAGGAATTGAAAATAGCATAGAAAAAGAGGGCTGAATAATACCATTGTAACAGGAACTCCAAAATGAGTAATCATTTTCATATCAAATAATTTTTACTAAAAACCTACAGAAGTATACAACATGCAGCACATTCTTTTAAACTAAAAAAGATAGTATATAATAAAAATTCATTGCAAAAAAGAGAAAAGGGAAATACTTTAGAAATAAATTAGAGATGTCCCATGGAAAATTCAAGGTAACAAAAAAAAATGCTCAATGATCAGTAAAAAGACTGTAAAACAGAAAAACAGCTTTAAAATTTAACATAGGAAAAACACTGAAGAAAATAAGCCTCCTTGTAAAAACATGAATACAGACTTTTGAATTCTTTAAATGAAAAAAATCCATATCCTATTATTCATGAATTTTTTTATTAAGATGAAACTATTTGTTATCTCTCTTTTTTTTTTTTTGGTACTGGGAATGGAACTCAGGACCTTGTGCTTTCTAGGCAGGCACTTATTTCACTGAGCTATCTCCCTGGCTCTGGAAAGTTCATGAAAACAATTAGCAATTTCAAGATGACATGCATCACAGATTAAGCTTCATCCAAAGAAAGAAGTATAGAGTATACTTACAATTGAATCACTTACAATTATTTTTGAAAATTCAAGAACTGGAGAGATACCAGAAGACTGGAAAAAAGCAAGTGTAGTACTGATCTTCCATAGAGGTAAGGAAAAGAAAGAATAGAAAAGTTACCATGCTGTGAGTCTGACATTAATAATCAAGTAAAGGAATACCTGTATTAAGAGAAAATCTGTAACTATAAGAGGAAAAGTAGGTACGTAAGAGCAAGTGACAAGTTAAAAACAAAACATATTATGTTAAAAACAAAACAAAACTTAATGGCTCTTCTGTGTCTTAGAAACTTTAAGTTAGCAAATTCAGCTTTTAGAGAAATGATATCATTTGTTTTCCTATCAGATAACTTTAAAGTTGATTTGATGAGAAAAAATATACTCAAGAAATAAGAAAATACAAATAAGATTATGATTTTATGTGAGAAATACTAATCTGTGACTGCATTGGAAAACTGAAGATTTTGAAACATTTACAATCTGGGTTTATCCCTCTGGTTTATCCACTTTAGCTAAAGGAAGAATAGGACTTGGGAGACAGAACTATCAAGGTTAAGCATTTCTACCTATTTTTAATCCTAAAGATTAATGTCCAACTAACTACCCTGTCATTTCAAGTGAAGAATATCAATTTTAAAATATTCATAACCCTGTATTAAACCTTTGCCTCCTCTGTAACTTCTGGAAGAAATTTTCCACTTATGTCAATGCTCTGACAATTTAAGGCTTCAAATCAGATATCAACATAGTAGCTATAGGTATTTTATCAACAACTGCTTGGTATTCCAAGAATGCTCTAAAAGGCAAGACCTTTTTCAGTATTTTGAAGTGAGCTGTTTCTAACAGCACAGATTCACCATGGATACAAAAGACACTGTATTTTTTCAGAGCATTAGGTAGTCTATATACTTGATGCTTTCTTATTTCATTATCACAACACAGTAGGGTAGACAGATACTGGCTATTCTGTAGGTGCTCATTATCCAAGTAAGTCTTCTAATTATATATATATTTATATTTAATAAGTTCTAAAAACAGTAGTAATAAAAAAGCAACAAACAAAATTAGTGAAGTACAGAATGGAAAACAGATTAGGAAGAAAAATAAAAAACAGTTCCAATATGGGATGTTCAGGAAAGTACAGGTGGTTATGCCTAACCCACAAAAGGTAGACTGTACTTACTTATTATCTTGGAGACCAAGAGTCAAGGTAAAGAAAATCTTTTCCGCCATAAAAAGGAGTATACTTTTTGTGCACTGACATTTAAACAACTAAAACTGCTTTTATCTTTAAATTTACAAAGAAAATATTTTTACATAATATGCTTATTAAAACCTACAAAACAAATCTATATTACTTGTAGATTTATGTCAGAAACAGATGGCAAATCAGACACATACATTATTACTAAAATTCATGAATTTCAGTAACTCTTGGCATATCTCTTCATCTAATGTAAGCCCTTCTGGTTTACAAAATACTAATACTGATACTGTAAAGTAAGTTACACAAATAACTGAACAATAAATGTTGGAGGTTTAAGTATTTTTCTTTACTAAATTCACTGACGGCATTTCTTTTCAAAAGACTCAATTTATTCTCTAAGGTCACATAACAGCATTCAAACTAAACAAACAAAAACTTCAAGACTATGAATAAATGAACATACTGCTTTGGTAGCCTGGGGCAGTCTTTATGAGCACTGTTTTAGCAAGATTACTAGCAGCCCCTTTCACTCTTAGAAGTGTCCCGGCATTTCTTTTCAAAAGACTCAATTTATTCTCTAAGGTCACATAACAGCATTCAAACTAAACAAACAAAAACTTCAAGACTATGAATAAATGAACATACTGCTTTGGTAGCCTGGGGCAGTCTTTATGAGCACTGTTTTAGCAAGATTACTAGCAGCCCCTTTCACTCTTAGAAGTGTCCCAGTTAGGCCTAGCAAGAAGAGTTCAATCCCCCCAAAAAACAAACAAAAGAACTGTCCCAGTTCAGACAATGAATTACATGGCTATATGTTACCAGCATTGTCAATATTTAAATGTCATGTAAAATATGTAAGACTATCTAAGGCAAGTTGATGCCCAAACTGGCCTTAAAAAAAAAAGCTCAATCTAAAATGACACCAGTTTACTTGCTCTGAATGCAGGAAGCAAACTACAGCAAGGAAAGATAGCATAATTAACTGCATACTTACCTTATAGGAAAGATATACATACTATTAAAGATGTGGGTTGAGGGAGACTAGGGATTGAGCTCAGGGACTTTATGCTGAGCTACACCCCCAGAACCTTTTTTAAATTTTGAGATAGGGTCTTGCTAAATTGCCAAAGCTGTATTTTAAGTTATTTAAAGCACTAGAACTTGCATTTTTAAAAGGCTGCTTACTTACATGTACATCTCTGAAATGACACACATGAAACAAATATATGAACTGCTATAAGTACTAGGCACTATGGAAATGGGACATTTAAAACAGAAACTTTTACTTTCTAATTTATAGCCACTTTTTCTAGACTTTGTAAATATGATTTATTTTGTGATCTCAATTTAAAGTTTTATGTAAAAAAATTCAAAAACCATAGGTTATATTTTCCAAAAACTTTTATGTGCAGAACTATCAGCATTATCCTTACAAAACTCTCTGTAAAATCCCAAAATATGTTAAGGAGTAAATGTGGCAGTGCTTAAACTACTGAGATACCTCTTCAAAGAAAAATAAAATAAAGAATTAAGAAATTGCCTGGCATTGTGGCAGATGACTGTACTCCCAAGGATGTTGGGGCAGTTCACTGAGTTTGAGGCCAGACTGGGCGATATAGTGACCTCAAGAGCAGCCTTAATTTTGAAGCAAAACCCTATGTCAAAAACAAAACAAACACATTCACATTTTTTTCTTTTCTGGTGAAATGCATAGAATTCAGGCATTGTATCTATTTAGACATGAGAAATAGTCTCAACTACAATATTATTCATGTTAAGGTAAGGGACATATTAGTAAAAATGTACTAGTTAAAACTTTGCAGTCAGAAAAAATTAAATGCTAGAAGAAAAAATGGCTGGTGAAACAAAGCAGAATATTCAAGTTTTTCTCCTACGCCCTTTCCTGCCAACATGGTCATGACTCAACATTCAAGAAAGCAACCTCATCATTAGAAACAATACCACCACATCATTCAGTGTTTGTCAATCAACTAACACTTTTTTCTGGGAAATTTTAAACAGGCTACTTGCACTATCTGTCCTAAAAGCCTCAGGTTATGTTATTTTAACATACACATAATCTGAAGGACTTACTTGTACAGAATTAAAAAATAATCTTTTCCCAGACTCAGATTGGTAGAGTTTTAGTAAGTCTATTTTTAGTTATCTACTAAATATAAATGTTTCAAGTAAATGTACTGGAAACTGCTCTGCGTGTAACAAGGAAAATTCATACTAAATACATAAAGCCTTAAACTTTGAGGCTTTTAAAATACTTTGAATTTCAGTAATTCATTGAAGTTTTGAAATAACTGCAGACTTCTCATAGCATGATAATGGTTGAAAGTTTCATTATAAAGTGCTTTCCAAAATAAGACCTGAAAAAACAAAACAAAACAAAATAAGACCTGAACTGTAATACTAAATCTTTCTGTACTGCAAATATAACAGATTGACACCCAAGGGAAGCTAACATAACAAACTGGTCAGGCTTTCATCTCACATGTACCAAACAAAACAAAAACAACCCTGAACTGAACAGATTCTAAAACTGTTCAAGATTACATGCGTTGTTTCCGTATATCGATATTTGCTGCCAGCAAATGACAAGAAATGAATATAGGTTCAGTTTTCGCTAAAGCTGTTAAAAGTGTATATAAAACCACCCTGATGCAGTCTATCAGAAACCTATCATCTTGACTTGAATAGGACTAGAATGCAAATCCATATAAAAAGATCAAGATACAACATGTATTTGTATCAATTCTTCCACTATGAATGTATTTATTATATATTTGAAATATACACTAATAAGCTCAGCATGGTGGCACATGCCTGTAATCCCAGCCCTCAGGAAGCTGAGATAGGAGGACTGTTGTGAGTTCGAGACCAGCCTGTACTACAAAGTAAGCTCAAGGTCAGCTTGAACAGCTGGCCTTGAACTTACTTTGTCTAAAAAAGATGGAGGAGGGCACTAATAAAAATATTTTTTTAAAACATTACACTTTAGTTAAAATAAAAAAAAAGAATATAAGCTGACAATGACAGAACTTTGTTTTATTACCTACTATATTCTTTAAGCTGTGATTGGTCTGTAGCAAATGTGCAACAAAAATTCCATAAATTAAGGAATTCTGTAATACCCCTGTTAGCATTTCAATATAAAAGTAGCACAAGAATTTGAAGTTTACAGATTATAAATCATAACAGTCACCAGAGAAATCATTAATAACTCAATTATAAAAGATTCATTCATTATAATCCAAATGTAAAATTTTTCTAAGGCTAACAAAGTTTTTGAAGGGGAAAAATGTGAGAGAAACTGAACAGAGATAGATGAAAAATCAGGCAATGATGATCATCTGTCTCTTTAAAAATAAAAACAAACTCTTCCTTTCCCACCCCAACAAGGTCTCACCATGTAGTCCTGGCTGGCCTTGAACTTGTGGTGCTCTTCCTGCCTCAGCCTTCTGAGTACTGGCAGGACAGGTGTATTCCATCACATCTCTCTATTCCCAAATTTTACCATAAGCACATTTTCATGTGTACAACTCTGAGTCTTAGAATTAAGTCAGTGTTAAAATAATTACTAATTCATTGGGTATCTCCCATGACTATGGCACTGTACTGGACACTTTGGGGATGCCAAGGCCAAGCAAATAGCAATTCTCTCCTTAAAATAAAAATGTCAGAGGAAATCTGACAACAAATAATTAATTTGAGAGTGGTAAAAAAAAAAAAAAAAAAAAATGTTAAGTGCAGGATTTGGCCAGAGCAGGGGAGGAGTATTAGAGCAGTGAGGTCAGGCAGGAAACAGCACAATCAGAGGAAATTTTTAACTTTTCTCTAATGAAGCCGACTATTTACAAGAATGACTCTATAGGGCTAAGGACACTAAAGGGGATGGTGAGGGACTCCAGGAATTAAGAACAGTGAGAAGCCTTCATTGGCAGAAACATCAAAGGCCAAAACAATGTTACTACCTTGGGCCACACATGAGAAGTTAAGGGTCCACTACACTATAGCTGTGGAACAGTCGCTGCTAAAACTGCAGCAAGGCTGAGGAGCAAGGAGGAACACAAGCTGCACTCCAAAGACTTCCTTTTCTCCCTTCCCTTTCTGCTACCTCCCACTGGCCAACCCACATCAAAGGACAGACTGCAGGGTTGTCCACAAGCACAGAGCAGAGAAGAGAAAACAAACAAACAAACAACCAAAAAAGAAAAAAACAATTAAAATACAGAGAATAACCAGAAAGGCTACTTCCACTAAAGGGCTAGCATAACCAGAGATCGAAATTCACAAAGCCAGAGATACTCCTGCCCAGTATCCCAAGGAGCTGTGGCTACAGGCAACTGCCATCACATCCTGCTGTATAAGAGAATACTTTTTACATCTGGATGCTGATTCTGAAGGGAACCAAAGGTTAGTGGTTCAACTGGAAAAAATAGTGGGTCTCAAGAAGCAAAGTAATAGGCTGGGGAGACAGCTCAGTGCCTGCCTGGCAAGCACAAGGTCCTGAGCTCCATTACCAGCAAAACAAACAAACAAACAAAAACAAAGAAGCAAAGTGAGTAATAAATGAAGTCTTAAGAATAGGATGTTGATAATTTCTGGAGATAACAAGAAACAAGAATCCTCCAGGCTCAGGTTCTACTACTCTACTCTCTTGATGGGCGACTTTGAATAAACTGCTTGATTTCTTTAATGTGCCATTTTCCTTTTTTTTTTTTTTTTTTTAAGTAGGGATTGAGTTAAAACTTTAAATTTTCTTTTAGTTCTAGGAGTCTGTGAAGCCAATACCTCCAGCTACCCAACCTGTTTAACCAGAAAATACCTTGTTAAACTACAGTGGAATCCTCTTTTGTTCATTTTTTGGGAAAAAAATATAATTCATTTAAAGACAGTAATAATGCACAGGTTCCAATTATAACCACATGGTCCACAACGTGACCAAAAAAAAAAGCTAAGCTCAAGCAAACTACCATTTAGTGTAACCTTGGCCCTGAGTGAGAAAGACCATGCAAGTCAGATTCTAAAGCATGATATGGTATGCGGGGATGCAAAAAGCAAAGGCGTAAGCAGAATAACTTAGTTGGTGGCAGATTTTGGAAAAAACAAAATGAACTGCTCAGCCAATAAAGCACAGAAACCAAATTATTTAAAGGTATCTCTACATAGCTATGAACTGGAGTGCTCCAAAGTCTACAGTTCTCATTCTCACACCCTTGCCAACAACCACCACCAAAGGCCTTTTTTCATGACACAAGTATTTACTGAAAATGTATTTTGGACATTACTATCATAATGTTTCCTCTGAAAATTTCAACAGCGATAATAGCATATGTAATTACCAGGAATGTCAAATTTCATCCCTTCCAAGCAATTTCTCTGACCCTTCTTGTTGTTAGTAACAGGCTTTTTCCTGTTATACTAAGAGTACACTGGAAGGGACTTACTTGTGCTAGCAGTGCTGTAACTGTAACTATGGATACGCTGGAGTGGGGCTGACATGCCCAACACCTATTACACTGGCCCTGCACATCTCCAACCCTCTTCTCCAGCTTAGTAGCAACCAAGGAATTTAGTGACTCAGTAAATATATTAACCCACAGGGGAAACTTTAATTCCAGCACAACTAGGTTAAAAGTTCATATATTTAGGACATTATCTCTCATATTTTGATCATTTAACAAGCAATTGTTAAGCCAGTGTGCTGGCACACTGGGAAGGTTGAGGGTGGAGGGTTGCCTAGTATTTTAGGCCAGCCTGGGTGACACAATAAGTTCATGACCACCTTCAATACAATAGTAAGTTCCTGTTTCCAAAAAAAAATCCCTCTCCCAAAAAAGAAAATCAAGCATTTGTTAACCACCCACTATGTCTCCGAAAACCATACCCTAAGGTATGCACCCTCTGCACAGTGTTTTGATACAAAGGACAAGAAAAAGGCCTCAGGAGCTAAGTCTTTCTTTACTTCTTGGCCTCCTTTGTCTCCCAAGACAGGCCAGTAAAGCTGGCATTCGTTTTCCCATGGTTAGGCATAACTAGAACCCTTCTCTCAAAGCTATCTGAAATACCAGGAACCACCTCCGGCTTCTTCTGTAGGAGCTGTCCAGAAAGAAATTCCCTAACCTATCCTACATGATAGTAAGTCACAGGACTCATTTTGGAATGGGTCCTGCACATTACCCAGAAGGAAGGAATGCTACACAGAGGCCAGAAAGAATCCTGGTTCTGTTGTTTGCAGCGCTGAAAACTAAAATCAGACACTCATGAATGCTAGGCAAGCACTCTACAATGAATTGCATCCCTGACCCTCCAAAAAGAATCCAAGCAGTTGGCCCTGCTGGGTTTCCGACCTTCAATCTTGTGATTAGAGAATACCTTTTTTTCATCCAGTGACATTCTACACAGCTGTGCATTCCTAAAGGACCTGAGCACAAAAACGGGTTTCCTTGGGTCTTTGGATCTTCACTGAGAAGAACCTCCTGTCATGTAAACCTTTGACTAAATAAAATGGTTCAAATTTTTCTCTTGTTAATCTTTTGTTCTAAGGGTGCAGCTATGATGCTTATTGATGGATGAGGAAATGTATCACAACTTTCTGCTCCTGGCCTAGGGACTGATTAGGAAAGGCTTTGGGGATACAAAGATGAGTGAGTTACAGTTAATCAGAATCTAATACAAGAACTAGACACAAGAAAAAAAACTTTTACAATTCTGTGAAAACCGCAATACAGAGACAAGAACAAAGTACTGCAGTAGTACACAAAGGACAGTAATATCTCTCTCTCTAAAGGAAAACAGCCTAAAAAGGATAACAGGTGCTGTACCTAAAGAACAAACTGAAGCCTTACTACCTACACCTAGTCAGGAAACCTAAGAATGAGGAAAGGTAGGGGCCATGAGAGACTACAGAACATTCTATGCAAGAAAACTATGGTGGAGACCCTGAGTAAAGCTCCTGCAGCTCAGACTCAAGAGAGAGAGAGAGAGAGAGAGAGAGAGAGAGAGAGAGAGAGAGTGTGTGTGTGTGTGTGTGTGTGTTACCAAGGACTGAACTCAGGACCCTGAGCTTACCAGGCAAGCACTTATTCTACTAAGCTATCTGTCTGGCCCCCCAAAACAGATTTTTAAGCATGGCAATCACTCTGTCAGATTTGGCTTTGAAAAAAAACCTTTCCTTTTTTGGAAAGAACAGGAGATTGAACTCAGGCCCTTGGCGTTTATTCTACTGAGCCATCTCCCCAGCCCCCTTGGCCTTAAGAATAAAGTGGTTGAGTGGGGGTGGGGGGAGTCCAGTTACAGACTAATCAGATTTTTTTTTCCAAAAAAAAGTCTAGATGAGAGATGAGGGAGTAAAAAGCATTATCATATAGAAAAAAACAAAATGTCATATCCCAGAAATACAGTACCACTAATGCAAAAAGAAAGTAGATTTAAAATGGTGATGTGTAACAGAATAATTCCTCAGAATATTTAAGAGGCACATTTGCTTATTATCAAAGAACTATTTTATCAAGCATAACACTTTAAGCAGGTTTTATATATATATATATATATATATTTTTTTTTAATTCCTTTATTTATTACAGTGTCTCGCTACACATCACGGATTCCTTTTTCGCGGGGGTGGGATGTGAGCTCAGCCGGCCCTGCGGGGAGGGGCTGGCATGGCATGTGGTGCTGGGGCTCGAACCACGGTCCCTGGGAGGCGCTCTAGACCGCTGAGCTATCTTGCCAGCCCTTAAGCAGGTTATAATAATCATGAAATCTTTTCTTTATAAGAATCGCCATAGAATTCTACTTGTCATAAGGGATATCCAAGAATTTGCTCTTTAGAATAAAAACATAACTGTAACAGTTTGTCACTATTCTTTGCTCGGTGTGTAAACTGTGCAAACTGCCAGACTTTCAAACCATCAGAATATGGCACTATCAGCTGGGGAGACAGCTCAGCAGTAAGCACCTTCCTGGCAAGTGCAATATGCCAAGTTTGATCCCTGGTACTGCATGCCATGCCAACCACAGAAACCCAGGGTGGTGGTGCACGCCTGTAATCCCAGTGCTGAGGAGGCTGAGGCAAGGAGGATCACTATGAGTCTGAGCTATGTAGCAAGACCCTGTACCAAATAAGTAAATAAATAATTAAAAAATATGATGCTATCACAATGTTTGTTCCTAGCCGCATCAAATATACACTGAACTGAATTCCCGGCTGAGCCACAAATCAACTAGGGATTAGCCACGTGGATCAATTATTACTAAATGCAATCATCTTTCCACATTAAAAAATAAAACTCATGCTATCTAGAACATTTAAGACGCCATAGTGAGTGCAACCAATACTCTTCTGCAGCCTCTTATTCACTGAAGGTCATGTCAGGTGAAACGTTGAGTCCAAACAATCTCAGGACACTGGAAACAAGCTCAACTTCACTTTACCTTTCTTGTTTCTTATTTAAGCACTCAGACTAAAAATCTGATTTTTGAGTGAGTCATACCTTCCCACGGCTAGGAAAAGAAACATAGTAGTAATCTCTTGCTGAGTTATAACAGAAATAAAAGAAACATATCTCTTCCTAGTAAATGGGAGATGCTAACACTCCTCATTAAAGGGCTTTGGCATTCACTCAGTTCAAGGGAATGTCCCAAGAGATGGTTCTCAAAAACCTGTATAAGAATTTCCATATGTAAAATTCACTGCAAAATTTTTAACGTTCTAAGACCCTATTCAGCTCCTCACTAAGAAACTAGGAAACAGTTACTTGACTTTTTTTCTTAATACAGCTAATAAGATAGTTTAATCGAGCTAAACCTTATGTTACTTCAAATTAGCAAGTTTTCTTACTCAATACATCTCATCTTTTTTTCTTGACAATTAAGTACAGTACACAATACCAGCCAAAAAGGGCAAAATTCAAAAATGTTTCCTGGTCTAACTACAGGCAACTTAATTAGGCTCAATACCTCAAACCTTCCCGTCAGTGTCACATGAGCCCTCCAAAACAATACCTAAGTTTTCAATGCTTTTGTAGCAGTTATCCAGTGACAAAACATTCTCCCTCTTGCACACTTACAACAACATTATACACAAAATACAGTCAAGCAAAATTACAGTACCAAAAACATTTTTTAAAAAATGTGCCTTGCAACTGGAGAGTCTATTAAAGGGCAACTGCTCACAATTAAGCTTTCCTATAAAAAATAGCTTAACATTTGTGTTTAAATTCACATTCTGAGTCCTCTTCCAAAAGGAAAACTAGGTTCTACTAAAATAATCCGAAAAGAGAAAAACTAATCGAATGCTCCCAAGTCGGGTTTGCAGCCGGACGGCCTCTCTGGCTGCCAACTCAGTGAGGAAGTGGGTAGAGCTTCCCTAGACAGAGGGGCCTGGCAGCCACGTCGCCCGCACCCACACGGGGCGCAAGAGGGAGGCACAGGAGTGCGACTTCTGTGTCCCAGGCCAGGCCCGGGCGGGCACGGCGAACATCAGGGATTCCGGCTGGGGCCCGGCCCCTCTACCAGACCCTCGCTGTTACTACTCACTCTGCAGGCGGCCAGCAGGAAAGCCATTCGCTGAGGCCCCGCCCTCCGCACCCCTCGGGAGGGAGCGAGCTGCTCCCAAGCGCCGCAGTCCTCCCCACCGACAGAATGCAAACCGTGGCACCCGCACCACAGAGGCTCAGCTCGTCCCAGGAGACCCGCCAACCTCCGCTTCCCCCGCCCCGCCCTCACCAAGAACCCAGGGCCAACCCGATTGGCTGGCTCTGCTGGTTCCTGGCAAAGACACCCCTGGCGATTGGCCATTGGTCACCTGCTGCAGGTGAGCAGTTGCCGATTGGCGATGCGTCCAGTTTAGGGTGGAGGGGGGCGTGGTTTCAGCGGGATGGGGGGGTGACCTGGCCAGGACCCGCCCTGCCCCGCCCCACCACCTCCTCCTCCAGGCCTCGCTGTCAGGAAGAGGCGGGGTCACCGAAGCAGCTAGCAGTGGCTTAGGGTCCTGGCGCCTGGGATTCAGCTGGGGGGGAAGGGGACCCGCACGGGGAGAAGGGCTGGATCACAGCCACAGATGTTTGACCTACGCCCACCGGCCTCCAGCCGGCCATCCAAAGCATTTCATCTGGATAACTGACGTTTTGCTTACTTCCGTAAAGTTATTTCAGTCGTGGGGAGCAAGGGGGAGGAATTTTACCACAGTTCATCAATAAACAAAACGTTAGTGCCAGTTTTATTAATCAGCAGGACTTCCTTGGGCCTGCTGTTGTGCTGCAGCTCCATAAGGAAAGTGGGTGGCATGTGACAATTCTTACAAATCCAAATGGAGTAATTTAAAATTAGTTTACACCTAAAGTTACAGCTTAGAGGACCTCCACAGGAAAGGCCCCAAATGCAGGAAATCACACAACATGATTCATGTATGGATCTGGAGGACAATCACTTTTTCTGCAACAACAACTCCTTGTTGTTATGTATGTGCCTCTCCCAGGACTACTAAACACTGAAGCATCTGATCACTTTTTAAGGATTTTTATAGCTCTACTGCTGCCCCCAACACCTAGCATATATCACACTATACAAAGAGATCAATAAACGGTAGCCCAATATGAGCTGCACTCCCATACTCAGCATTAAAAATACCTTCATTTTATGTTCTCTTGTTTCAATATGTCCAATACCAACTGTATTCTCTTGCCCTACCTACGCATTAAATAAAAACCTGGTATTTTCACCCAGGTGTTGTAGGGATCCGTTGGGCTTACTTTGAACAGTTGGGGGGGGGGGGGCAAAGATAAGACAAGAAGACAAAAGCTAGGCTAGGTGGTTGCTAGTCTACCTGATGGGCAAGACTAACTAGACTAACTCAACCTACAACAAAACGATCCTTTATACTTACAAAGTTTGTAAAACGTGATGCAAGGTTGCTTAGTGACTAATAGCTGACCTGAACCAAACAGGATGTTTATCTCTGGAGTGAAGTAGCTTGTTTGCTTTAGGCAATGAGGCCCTGGCCTACCTACACACATTTGATCAATTCCCTAGTTTACAGCAGTTCCCAGCAGGGTTTAATTCCAGGCCTATAATTCCAGTGCCAAGAGCAGCTGAGGCAGGAAAATCACAATTTGGAGTACCCCCTGCCGTAAGCAACCTAATGACAGCCTGTCTTTGAAAGAATTAAAGAATGAATGAATGAATGAGGTTTGTAGCTTAGCAGTAGATCAGCTGGTATTTTCCAGGGCTCACTAGATCAGTAAATGAAACTATCTCCAACCACCCTAACATGCAAACCAGAAACATTACAATCCTTAGGCACTTCCCCTATTCCACATATAGTCAAGTTCTCCTTTTTGCCTCCTAAATATTCTCACAATTTTGTCAAACTTTATCCATTTCCACTTATTACAAATTAGTCTTCCTGAATCTACAGGAGCTCCTCCAAGTCACTCTCCACACAATAGTCACAGCAGTGTTTCCATAACCAACTCCATTAGTATACATTCAAGTGAAACAACCTTAACTGCTTTCCACTGTCATACATGCAACTCAGTATTTAACAGTGACTAGCAGCTGTCTCCACACCAATCCCAATTCTTCACTTCCATCTACAAATCATCATTTCCACCCTGCCAATATGAATACGTTGTCTCTGCCTGTGACTCTTTTTGTGGAACTCAGCACAGCTACCATTTTATATTTGAGTTATTCTTAACCATACCAGCAGAAATGGAAAATGTTAAGAATAAAAAGGAAATGCTAGAGATTAAAAGCCACTGGAAATAAAGACTGCCTTTTAGGGGCTTATGAGTAGCAGACTGGACACAAGGGAGGAAATCTTGGAGTTTGAGGACATCTCAATAAACATGTCCAAAACTGAAAAGAAAAACAGTGCAAGAGAAAACAACAAGAAACAGAATTTCTAAGAACTGTAGAAAAACCACAAAAGTTATTTCATATTTAAACTGGGCATGGTGGCACATGCCTGTAAACCCAGCATTTGAGAGGCTAGAGGTGGAGGAATGCCAAGTTCAGACTCAGCCACGGTAAGTAAACCTTATTTTTATTCAAAAACCAAAAGTTTAGAGAGACTTCAAATATAGGTCAACGTTAAGGTACTAGGTTCAATCCCCAGTACTGTTACTGTTTTTAAACAAAGTTATTACATATATTTTAGAAATATCAGAAGATGAAACACAAAGGAACAAAAGAAACCCTAGATTCAGCCACCTCAGAAAAACCCACCCTCCGTGACCACATGAGGCTCTGCAGGGAAAATGGAGACATAAGCCATAACAAGGATGGAGAACACAAAAACAACTCCATGCTGGGCTCTAGAACTTATTAGACAAGAGGGAAGGAATAAGAAGGTGGGGGTAAGAAAAACTGATGGGGCCATCATTTTGATCAAAATATGTTCAAAGTGTGAATGAAAATATCATTCTGAAATCCAGTATTTTGTAAAATTAATATGCTCTAGTGAAAAATACATTTTAAGACCAAAAAAAAAAAAAAAAAAACCCTCCGTACTAGGGATCAAACTTGGGACCTTACACTTGCCAGGCATAAATTTAGGCCACTGACCTATCTCCCAGGCCCTTGAACTCACTAGTTATTCTAGCTTGGCTCAAAATCACAGTAACCACTCTGTCTCAGCTTTATGAGTACTGGGATTATAAAGCACAAACCAACACATCAGGCATCAAAGATCTAACAATTAAAATTCAAAGACTTAAACTACTGAAAGATTAAAATAGGCAGACATAGACCCAGGCAAGGGCTTTCTGAATATAAATCAAATCACATACAAAAAAAAAGAGTCAAGAATCAACAAAATAGGTTTATATCAAATTAAAAAGCTTTGCCCAGCAAACAAAACCAAGAGTGAAACATACATTATAGAAGAATTTTAAAAAAGTGTTTGCCACGCATACCTCAGAGAACTAATATCCAGAATATATTAAGAACTAAAAAAATTACACTGCCCCAAATAAAAGACCCAGTCAACAGCCTTGCAAACATGTATGACCATTCTTTCTGGAAATGGAATCTCAGCACTGTTTTAATTTGCATCACTCAAACGACCAGTGATGTGGAACATCTCTCATATATTTATTTGCCATATCTACTTCTTCATATAGGAAGTGTCTGTTCATTTCAGAGGCCCACTTTTGGATTGGGTCTTTAAATTTGGGGTGTCTGGATTTTTTTCAATTCTATGTATGTTCTAGATATTAGTCCTCTGCCTGAGGAACAACTGGTTAAAATATTTTCCCACTCTGTGGATCGTCTTTTCACTCTTAATTTATTTTGCTATGCAAAAGCTTATTAGAACTATAGTAAAATTTTAATATACAATATAGAAATATTTATATTGTGATTAGAGCTGCAATGTTTTTAATATACAATATAAAAATATTTTTTTTATTTTAAAGAAAGAAAGCCAAAAACCAAACTTCCAAAATAATGACAAGAGGGTAACAATGGTTAATACATTGTATACTGTTATCTTTAGTTACTCAAAGTACAAGATATTAGCATTTAATTGTCCAAATAATATTAGTACAAACCTAGCTTTTCAATGAACTCAGGGAAATTAGTAGGGTTTTATTCATAAGGTCTGTGCCTAGCCAATGTCTTCAAGGATTTTATGTAGTCTAACTTCCAGGAGACTTAATGTTTTGGTCTTAATATCTAGATATTTCATTCATTTCAAATTTAGTTTAGTGCATAGTCAAAGATATGGGCCTAATTGTAATCTTCAGCATGTGCAGAGCCAGATTTTTCCAGCACTACTCATTAAAGAGGCCATCTCTCTTCCAGGGAATGTGTTTGATACCTCTGTCAAAGATAACGTGGCTGAGTATGTCTGGAGTTGTTTCTGCATCTTTTATTTGGTTCCACTAGAGATCATACTCATAAGTGAAATAAACTGGACACACATGTCAATATTGCATTGTTTCCTGGGTGTGAGAAACCGAAAATGCAAATAAGAACCAACATGTATAACAGATATTGTGAAATAGGAAAAACTGTTCAAGGAATGGGAACTAGAAAAGGAGGCGAGTAAAGAAGGAAGGAAAAAGAAAATATGAGAAAAGGCTAAAATGGAAACAAAGCTTTGTAAATAAGGAAGGGAAGAGGGAATAAGAGGGTAAGTGAAAGAGAAACAAATTATTCCATGTACCTGTGATTAAGTTATATCATGTACAAAGTTATATCAATTCCCTATGATGAATGTAATCATAATGTATATCTCTAAATTATACTGACAAATAATTTTAAAATAATCAAAAAATGTGGAACTTAAATAGACACTTCTTAGAAGAAGTACAAATGGCCAAAAAATACATGAAAACATATTCAAAATTTCTGGTCAATAGAGAAATGCAAATTAAAACAACACTGAGTTTGCATCTTATGCCAGGATCACTATTATCAGCAAATCCAATAATAACAAAAGTTAGTGAGGCTTAGGGGAGAAAAAGGCTCTTTCTCCACTGCTAGTGTGAATGTAAATTAGTACAGTTAGGGTGGAAATCAGTATGGAGATTGCATTTGGCCCAACTAACTCCCCTTGTAGGTATCTACAAAGAATTAAAGAGATCATATTACAGTGATCCATATACACCCATGTTTATAGCAGCACGATTTATAATTGTTAAACCTTGCAAACAGTCTATATGCTCACACTAAATGAATAAAGAAAATAGTATTTTTTTCTTTTTTGGCAGAACTGGGGTTTGAACTCAGACCCTTGTGCTCGCCAGGGAAGTGCTTATTCTATAGAGCCATCTCCCCGGCCTGAAAATAGTATTTATATACATGGAGTATTTACCCTATAAAGAAGGATAAAGTTAAATCATCTGTAGGAAAATAGATGCACTTTGATTCCATAATGTTAAGTGGAATAAATCAGACACATACACTTAAGTACCACATGGTATTTCTTATATAAGAAACCCAAAGTATAAATAAAAGAGCAACATAAAAAATAATAAGAAACAAGACAGTTCTCGCAAATGGAAAGGGAACAAACATATGGAGGGAAAAAGTGAGAGAGCAGGGGAAGTAAAAAGCATTCAGGTGTGTCATGTACATGGAACAACTTCTCATCATGAATGGATTCATTATGTACTACAAATCTATATTAATCAAATAATACTAAAAAAAAAAGTAACAGAAAAACAACATCTAGACACAGACCTCAGATACACAGAAAATATTTCAAATGGGCAACAAACCTAAATGTAAAATGCAAAACATTAAAACCCCTAAGACAACATCAAGGAAAATCTATCTAGAGTTAGAGCTTTGGTAGATTATTTGTTTCCTTTTTTCTTTTTTCCTAAGTTGAAAAACCATTTATTTCACTGGAAAGATTAAAGTAACCCAATTCTAGGTCTAGCCATTGAGCTAAAAGAAACCCAAGAGCAGCGGTGACTCTCACCAGGTGATTCCCAAATCCAAAACCCACTGGAGGCAGGAGGCAGGGAGGACAGAGAGCAGCCCCCACCACAGCTTCTGCATACAATTAAGGCCTGCTGGAAAAACAGAACATGAATGGGAAGCCACAGAAGTGTTAAACAACAGCAAGAACCGGATAGTGCTCACTCGAGAAAGGAGGTCTGAACTTAACAAGGTAAATTAAGGTCCTCAGTTCCTAAAGGACCAAATGCACAGAGCCAAAAATGTCCCAGAGACAGGTACCAACAAAGTGTATATTCTCAGGCACAACTGCAGCTTAGAATTTCAGCCCACACACATCGCACCTCAAGCTTTAAAAGGATGAGTACCGAACCCTATCAGCATACTGCTCCTGCTCAAACAGGCCATGTTAAACAAGGAATTCTGAACAGCTGCAGAAGCTTGGGACAACTCACTCTCATGCCCGAAACTGTAGCTCTCTCCAACAGTGAGGACTGGACCTGTAGCACAGCGTACTACATCCTGCCAGTAATTTGAAGTGTAAGCTGCGCTACTAGCAATAGCAGTGTGGTGGCACCAGCTCCTGAGGTGGGCAAGTTGTCTATGGTAGGGATGGAGAGAGCTGGAGGTGAGGTGACTGGCCATGGCTGTACTCTGGTCTTGTGGCAGTTGGGACAAGGTCTGCTCTGTGTAATTATATGCAGAAGCAGGTGCAGCTGCCACTGTCTTAGGACTGGGCAGCGTGGCAGCACTTCTAGTAAGCATCAAACGCTCCATACGTGTTGTTGTAATACAACGAATCCCCATAGTTCATGATGTAAGGTGTACACACTGCTCCATATTGCTCGGTCAAGTCTGCCACACAGCCCAAATGATCTACTGGACACTGTTTGGACCAGTGCCCCTCTTTCCTACACTGCAGCCACTCTGGTCTTCCATCCTGGGTGCAGTCCTAAGCCGGTTGGTGGACAACTGCACATGCATTTGTTTGCTTTGAAACTCAATGCTATCAAGGCCCCTGATCGCCTCCACTGTATCTTCTGCCTGCTCCATGTGTATGAAGGCATAATCTTTCATGATACCATATTCAATTACTGGACCATATTCCTCAAATTTGGCCTGAAGCTATTAGTTGGTACAGATGGGGCTGATGTTACCCACGTGTAACTTGATTGAAGCTTTGCTCTTGTCCTTGCTGGCTTCCACATTGAGGTTCACTCTGTGCAACTTACAGTGGTGCAGATTCCGGACGGGATCCTTGACTGCTGTCTTGTCCTCTATGTGTACAAAGCCATAGTTCTTAATGTCACATTCCAGCACCTTCCCATACTGCTCAAAGAGTGAGTGGATCTCTTGCTCTGTGGCCTCCAGGGGCAGGTTTCCAAAGAAGAGCTTCATCATCTCTACCCAGCTGCAAGGAAATCTGCAGGGCCTCCTCCTTGCAGCACAGACACTTCTGACTAAACGTTAAAATGACCTCTTTTTTATAATATACAACACCATAGGGTTAATCCATAAAATTTTTAAAAATTGATGAATTAGACTTCATTTTCTGTTCTGCAATTCTCAATAAAAAGTGAATGATAAACTGGGAGAAAATATTTACAAAAGAGAGATTTGATAAAGGCAGGCACAGAAAGGACTATTAACCAAAATATACAAAACACTGTTTGGAAAAAAAATTTTTTTCTTTAAATATTTTAAAGGGCTGGATATATAATTCAGTGTGAAAGCTCTGAGTTCAATCCCCAGTACTAAACTAATGCTATTATTTTTATGTAGTTTTTTTTTTTTCTTTTTTTTTTTTTTTGTATTTTAGGGAAGGATATAGAGGGTGTTCAAGGGACTCAACACTAGGTCAGACCCATAGTGATTCTCCTGTTCACAGCCTCCCAAGAACTGGGATTATAGGCGCACACCATCACACCAAGTCTCAATTGCTTCTCCATGTGCCTCAGGGCAGGGGCCAACACAGCAGGCCCAGGGACCCATTCCCTGGCCCCTGTGCCTGCTTGGCCCTGGTTTGTTTTGTTTTGCCAGGACCATGCTGTTTTATCAGAATAGCTCTGTAACATAATGTCAAGTCAGGGATTGTGATGTCCTCTCTTGCCTTTGTTGCCCAAAGTTGTTTTTACTACAACTCCTGGTTCCTAAAGAATTTTAGGAATGTTCTGTCTAGTTCTGTGGGGCACACTAATGGTATTTTGCTTGGGATTTCACTAAATCTGTGTGGGATGGAGAGTGGGCTGGGGAGATGGTTTGGTAGAATGAGTGCTTGCCTGGCAAGCACAAGGGCCTGAGTTCAATCCCTGGTTCCACCAAAAGAAAAGCAAACCAATTTTGGAGGGTGGCCATTTTCTGTATGTTCATCCTTCCCACCCAAGACCAAGGGATATCTTGCCATTTTCTGATATCTTCTTTGATCTGCCTTTTCAGAGTACTATAGTTTTCAATGTAGAGATTTTTTAACTTACTTTGTTAATTTCCTAAATAGTTCATTTTCCCCATGCTATCTTAAAAAGTGTTATTTCCCTAATTTCTCTAATAATTTTGTTGTGTACAACCATGTTCTTGACTTTTGAGTGTTAACTTTGTATTCAGCTAAGCTACTGTATTTGGTTATTAAATCTAAAAGTCTTTTGGTGAAATTTTTGGGATCTTCTGTGTAAAGTATGTCATCTGAAAACGATGATAATTTAAATTCATTTTATTTCTTTTTTTTTTTGTCTCACTGCTGTGATTAATGTTTCCAGAACTATACTCAACAGGAGTGATGACAGTGGATAGCCTTGTCTTGTGTCTGACTTTAGAGTAGAAGCTTTCAGTTTTGTTCCTTTAGCTGACTGTTGGTTTGTCATAGATGCCTTTTAGCAGACTGAGATAAAGACCATCTATTCCAATTTTCTCTGAGGTTTTTTTTATCATGAATAGGTGTTGGACTTTTTGAAATGTTTTTTTCTACATCTATTGAGATGATCATGTGATTTTTTACATTTGGTTCTGTTGATATGGTGTATTATATTTATTGATTTACATGTGCTGAACCATCTCTGCATCCCTGGGATGAATTCCACTTCGTGTATAATCTTCCTGATGATTTGCAGCATTTTGTTTGCTATTATCTTATCAAGGACTTTTGTATCATTTGGGAGATTGGTCTGTATTTCTCTTTTTGGTTGAGTCCTTCTCTGGTTTTGGTATTAGGGTAATATCTGCTTCCAGAAATGACTTAGGGAATACTGCTTCCCTTTCAATTTCATTGAAGAGTAAGAGGAGTAAAGACATTCTATCTGCTCTAAATTTCTTGTAGAATGTAGCAGTGAATCCATCAGGATCAAGGCTTTTCTTTGTTGGTATGATTTTAATTACATTTTCAATTTCATTGATACTGACTTATTTAGAATTTTTACATCTTCAACTTTCATAATTCATATGCATCTAGGAATCAATCTGTTCATTTGTTCTGTGTTTCTCCACTTATTAAAGGTTCTGAAAGAAGATCTGATGACCTGGATTTCTGCAGGATCTGTTTTGATTTCTTGCACCCTGTTCATTCCAAATGCATGAATTTGAGTCTTTTGATAAGGTTTACAAAGGGTTTATCACTTTTATTTAACAGTTACAAAAAACCAACTCTTTTGATTCATTGATTCTTGGTATTGTTTTCTTCGTGTGAATTGCATTAATTTCTGCCCTGATCTTTATAATTTCCTCCCTCATATCAGCTTTGGGCTTGACTTGTTCTTTTTTTCTGCTATGTATTTCCCTCTTAGGACTGCTTTCATGCATTCTATAAGTTGATCATTTAATTGTAGATACTGTTTAACTTCTTCTTTAATTTCATCTGTGACCCATTGGTTATTCAGGAGGGTTTTATTTAATTACCATGTGTTTATAGAGTTGTGATTTCTTTAACCATTTATTTCCAATGTCATTGTACTACGGTCTGATAATATACATGGGATAATTTGAATTCCTTTGCATTTGCTTAAGTCTGTTCTATCAGTTAGTACATGGCCTATTTAAGAAAACATCTCATGTGCAGCTAAGAAGAATGTATATTCGGATGTTGTAGGGTCAGAGAGATGGCTTAGTGGATTAAGTGCTTCCCTGGTAAGGGCAAGGGCCTGAGTTCAATCTCCAGTTCCGCCAAAGCAAACAAACAAACAAACAAAAAAACCCTGAACTAACTATAGATTGGATTTCATTATAAAAAAAAAAAATCTGATGTTGTAAGGTGGAAGACATCTAGTTCATTTGCTCATAGGCTTGGTTTAGTTCTGGTATTTCTTTATGATTTTTTTTTTATCTAGTTGATCTATTTGTGACAGTGGGGTAGTAAGGACACCTATTATGAATGTTAGTGTTTATTTGATTTTTCATATCTGTTAATATTTGTTTGTAAACAACTGTTTTCCCTAGGCCTTTGCCTAGCAATATAAGCCAAATGACTGGAGCAGATATGTTTAAAGGCAACTGTTACAAGCAAGATAAACAGCCTTAATAATATGCCTTCCAGGCTGCCAGAAGTCTCAAAACTAAAGTCAGAAACTGGCCAAATGGATTAAATTTACCAGTTAGCATATGACTGAAGAAGTCTCTGCCTTTATGAACAAGGCCATCATTTTCCAAAAATTGCTGACCTGTAATTTTTAATGTATTACAAAAAGAAACAACTGGTTCAAGGTTACAGTGTTCCTCTACACAACCCTACACTACCTGTGATGGCACACGCACAGCCAGTTCACCTGGCCCTCACTGCTGAAAATGTCTGAATGGAAGAGTCCTGCCAAGCATGCACAAAGCAGGGCTGGGGAGATAGCTCAGTAGAGTAAGTGCTTGCCTGGCAAGCGCAAGGGCCTGAGTTCAATCCCCGGTTCTGCCAAAAATAAAAAATAAATAAAAGGAACTAGGGGTATAGCAGAGTGTGAAGACCCTGAGTTCATTCCCCAAAGCATGCACAAAGCTCCAGGTATAATCCCTAGGACCACAAAGAGAGTCTGTCGAAAGAATGAAGTGCTGGGTATTATGTTAAAAAAAAGAAAACCCAGCACAATAGCAGCTAGGCATGATGGCACATGTCTGTTATTCCAGCACTCATGAGGCTGAGACAGGAGGATCACTGCAAGTTTAAGATCAACCTATACCACAAAGTTAGCTCAAGTCCAGTTTGAACTGCATAGTGAATCTCAAAAAGATTAAAAACCAAAACAACAACAACTCCCCATCCCAGCTTTAAAAATAAACTGCTTTAAAACATTGAGAACAGCAAGTCTGCTGGGCAAACAGTAGAAAATGAGGAGACAGTAGATCACAGTTTTCCTATGGGAGCCTTCAGTATCATTTAATTTTTTTAATGTCATTTAATTTTTAAAATAGTGTATGATAGGCACTATTGCCTGACTTTTTACAAGTAACACTCTGGATTAGTCACTTAACTTTATTCTTAAATAATTGGTAGATCATTTAAAAATACACCTAAATTGCCAAATTTAGTAAGAAATACTCAGATCCTTGGCACAGAATAAGCAAAATTGCTTTGTATTAGGTAGCTACTCAGTTCAGTTGTCCCATCTCCCATACACTATAACCTTGTATCAGGATTAGAAATTTAATAAGAAAGAAATATTTTTATCCCCAGAAAAGATACACAAAAAACTATTATCTGTATTCTAAATGAATGTTTTGAAAAGTTTATAAACTTTAGAAGTATTTTTATATTACTACTTTATATAGCTTTTAAAACTTCAATCTTTCATTATGGTTTTTGTTTTCCTCTTTAGACTAAGCTGGAGTCAGGCATGGTGGCACATGCCTGTTATCCCAGCACTTAAGAGAATGAAACAGGAAGATTGCCACAGCTTGAGGCCAGTCTGGGCTATATAGTGAGTTCAAAGCCAGGCTGGAGATACATAGGGAGACCCCATCTCTTTAAAAAAAAAAAAAAAAGTAAGTGGGTGTCATGTGCTACTACTTGTTATAGAAGAATCTTGACCACCTATATGACATTATCTATATGACCTCACAGCCCGTGCTCTATAAATAAGTTTTCCAGTACTTAAAACAGAGATAGCCAGGCTGGTGGAACAGGCCTGTAAAGCTCCACCACTCAGGAGGATGAAGCAGAAAGATTATCTATGGATTTGAGACCAATTTGGGCTATATAGTGAGTTCAAGGTCAGTCCAAACTGCATAGTGAAACTTTGTCTCAAAAAAAGACAACAACAAAAAAAACAAAAAAAACAAAAAAAAACAGAATATTGGCAAGAAAACAGTTATATTCCACAGAATAGTGTGTAATTCAAACTTACAAAGAAGCTATTTTGTAACTGTCAGCACCATGTTCAGAGTAAGACAGTAGTGACTTTTAATAAGGAAGAATCATTCCTCAAAGTAAACTTGTTTTGTGTTAGATTGATATTTAATTTGAATTTTTTTTTGGTATGGATTGTTTAAGAGCTAAATCTAAGAAAATTCTGTCCACATAAAATAACATTATAATACTTTCCTCACACTCTGGCACTCAGGGCCTACAAGAATTTTTTCTAAAATGGGCCCAAATTTACTCAAATTTATAAAACCAATTTCAATGCTTGTACAATATCCATATAATTAATTATACTTTATCTAATACAGGACATTACAGGATGAAGCATCCCAAGTTTTCTTCTGGTAATTAATCTCTTGGTTGTAATCTCAGCATTTCATTTGTATTAAAGCATGCTACGAGAAAGAATCTTAAAGTTCCCTTCCATTAATCAGTATCATCAGCTATCTACTGAACATCTCTTGTGGGCTAAGGAGAGGGAATTAAGAGGGTCATCAGCTTCAGTAGCTTCCCTTCCCTCTATAGCTTTCATTTGGCTGGGTGTAGACATAAAAAGGTACCACAAGCTAACACACAGTCTCAGTTTCCTAAGACTATGGGAGACTCAGCCTTCACAGGAGTTCAAAGGACAGAAGATCTGCGAGTGTCTTTTGCAGTCTTCAGACTATCCCAATTATAAGTTGCTATTACCTATAGAAAGGCAGCACAGGGACAGAGAAAGACTGAGCCAGAGTAAGAAACAGGGAAGGGGAGGAATGGAAAATGAAATTGTTGAATACCTTAGGTGTTTTATTATCTTTTTTTTTTTTTTTTTTTTTTTTGTCTTTTTTGAGACAGGGTCTCACTGTGCAGTTCAGGCTGGCCTTAAGCTCACTTTGTAGCTCAGGCTGGTCTCGAACTCACAACAATCCTCCTGCCTCAGCCTCCCTAGTGCTGGGATTACAGGCATGCACCACCACGCCCGGCTGTTTTATTATCTTAACACAACCATTCTGTTGAAGTCTTACACCTACTGTTAAAGATGAGGAAACTGGGCTGGGGAGATAGCTTGGCAGTCTAAGTGTCTGCCTGGCAAGCACGAGGACTTGGCTTCAATCCCTGGTATTGCATGCCATACAGGCCCTGACCCCTGGGTGTGGTATGCTGGCCACCAAAACTAGGTGTGGTGGTGCACATCTGTAATCCCAGCACTGGGGAGGCTGTTGACAGGAGGATCACTAGAGTCTGAGCTGTGTAGTGAGACCCTATACCAAATCAGTCAATCAATCATGAAGAAACTAAGGTTTAATAGAAATTAATTATTGTTTGAGATTACACTGCTAGTAAGAGGGTAGCCAGGATCTAAATTCTCATTAGTCTGGCTCTAAAAGCTTTTCACTGTAATGCACTATCTCAAAACATACTGAGATGCATGAACTGTGCTATAGGGCTTTTCATAAGAGGTCTGTAAGAAGAATCTAAAGTCAGACAAAATTAAAACTGAGAAAAAAAACTCACTGTAACAGTGAGTAACTCACTGCTACAACCTCTGACAGCACTAAAAGCAGAGAAAAAAGTGTTGGTCCTGGGGTGTGGAGACGAGAGTGACATATAGCACAGAGACCAGACACAAAAAATTCTACAGGTGAAATCAAAGCAGTGCTGTGGAAGCACAAGTTCTGCGCTGGGAATGAGATCAGCCAAACAGAAAGGTACTAAATGGCCAGGAAAAATGGAGTAGAGCTCAGAGCATGACCAAAAAGGATGAAAGTAAAACAAAACTGTCAGGCAAGAGTGCGCACATCTGGGATCCCAGAAGACAGAGGCAGGAGGATCACTGCAAGTTCGAGACCAGCCTGGGCTACCATGTGAGCTCAAGGTCAGCCTGGACTGCATAAAGACCCTGTCACAAAAGATATATAGATATAAAGATTTTTTTTTTTTTAATTTCAGGTGGTGGTTCAGTTTCAGTAGTAACTAGGGCGATACAATAGAGTATAGTGGGTGAAACTAGGAAAAAAATATAAGTTTTACAAGTTTTTTGTTTTGTTTACTGCAGTATGGGGATTAAACCCAGGGCTTCATGTATGCCAGGCTACCACTGAACTACATCTCCTGCCCTGATATTAACACAGGGTCTTCTAAATTGCCCAGGCAGGCAACTTTTACTCATCCTGCCTCAGTTTACTAAGGAGCTGAGATTACAGGTATATGCCCCCATATCCACTTAATCAAAGTAATGAAAGACCAGATTCTGGCATAGCAGTAGGTACCATGAATATTTTAATGAGTTGCTGCCTTTATTCAATCTCTTCTCCCAGTTCTTTTAGAAGACGGTTAACCTCACAGTATTCAATAAACTGCATTGCCACCTGGCTGCTGGCACTTTGGGAGGCTGAGGATCCATCCTCTGAGGCAGGAGGACCACCAGGTCTGAGCCCTGCCTGGGCCGTTTGGTGAACACCAAAATAAAAAATGAAAAGGGCTGGGCATGTAGCTCAGTACAAAGGCCTTGGGTTCAATCCCCAGTATGGCAAATATAAGCAATCAAACTATTCAACAAGCATTAATAAAGATGCAATCCATCTGTCAACTCTTTGCTCTTTTTTTTTTTTTTTTTTTTTTTTTTTTTTTTTTTTTTTTTTTTTTTTTTTTTTTTTTTTTTTTTTTTTTTTTTTTTTGCGGGGATTGAACTCAGGCCCTTGCACTTGCCAGGGAAGCACTTATTCCACTGAACCATCCCCCTGGCAACTCTTTGCTCATTAATCCTTCAATTATTTATTTTTCCTTTTTTTGATGCCAGGGATTGAACTCAGGACCTTGCATTTACCAGGCAGACACTTCATTTCTTTATTTAATTAACATTTACTGAACACTCATATCAGGCATTGGGTGAGGGAATGGCAGGAACAGTTGCCATTAGTAATGGTAACTAACAGTCTTTATATAGCTAGCATTATTTCAACCAATTTACATTAACTCAAGTGCCAAAACATTTTTGTGAAGTAGGTTCTTTCACTATCATCATTTTCTAGATGATGATATTGGAACTAAGAGACAGTGAGGTGAATAGTGAGCAGCAGCAGAGCACCAGGATACGGACCAGATATGCAGCACAACCTCTAGGAATAGAATCTTTAGTCACCCACATGAACAATTAATTCTGTGTAAATGTGTTATTCTAGGAACCCTTTGATATTACATGTATTAAAATATTCTAGACTGGGTGTACTGGTAATCCCAGCACTGAGGAGGCTGAGGCAAGAGGATCAGTGGGAATTCAAGGCAGCCTAAATTGTATAGTAAAGCCCTGTCTCAAAAAGATAACAAAAATAAATAAAATACTATAAAAGCTATGAGAAGTCTAAGACCTCAAATATCCTTTCCTTATTGTTATTACAAAAGTCATATGCCGGGCGTGGTGGCGCACGCCTGTAATCCCAGCACTCGGGAGGCTGAGGCAGGAGGATTGTTGTGAGTTCAAGACCAGCCTGAGCTACAAAGTGACCTTAAGGCCAGCCTGAGCTGCATAGTGAGACCCTGCCTCAAAAAAAAAAAAAGACAAAAAAAAAAAAAAAAAAAAAGTCATATGAACTTTTTTTATGTACTTGGTACAGGGTCTGCAGGGTCTACATGGTTTTACCATGTAGATTGGACTTGTAGTCGTTCTCTTGTTTTCAGCCTCCCAAATGCTGGGATTACAGGCGCGCACCACCACACCCAGTCTCAACTGCCTTTTTAGCATGCCCCAGAGGTGGGGCTGGCATGATAGGCCCGGGGATTGAACCCTGTCCGCTGCATTCTGCCAAAGTAGGTGCTTTAGTCCACTGAGCTATCTGGCAAGCCCTATGAGCTTTTTTCTTAACAAAATCCAATTTTGATTTCAAAATTGGATTGAATTGGGTACCTTTAAGGAGTCTATAAATTACTGAAGAGGTGGAAATTCCATATATTTTATAAGATAAATAAGAACCATATAGTGAGGACTTAGTGAGTGGCACAGTGATTAGAACAAAGGCAAGAGGTCACTTTGGGCTTGGGGGGACAGTTCAGGTTTGAAGAAAAGGGCAGAGGCATTTCAGAGAGAGAGAGAGAGAGAGAGAGTGAGAGAGAGAGAGAGAGACTATCATACACAAGAATGTACAAAAATGTATAAGAAAGGCCACAAATTTTTTTAGTGCAGTTGGAAAAAAAACAGATAAACAGCACTCATGAAGATAAATGTAAAGGGTATAGAAGCAGAACTACTGATGCTATCATTTATACCTAGCCATCCTCCTAAAGCCTCATGCAGTCCCAGGTGGGATTTTTTCAGAGGTGGCTGGATCTAACTGGGATTGCTTCACAGTACAAGGTTAGGATTAAGGTCAGTAGGATTAAGGTGTAAATGATACTTGCCCTAAGGGCAGGTAGTCCACATAAGAAAAGGGACAGAAAGAGTTGTGGTCCTCCCTTGTCCTCTTTGCTACTTTCTGCCCACTGTGAACTGTGTCTCCTCTGCGATGCCTGTCTGTCTTCCCACCCAGCCTTGGAGCCAGCTGTATGGGCTGAACCCTCTACAAACTGTGAGCTAAATAAACCTCTGCTCCCTTAACTTGTGGGTATTGGATATTTTGTCTCCACAATGAGAAAAGCAACCAAGACAGATGGTAAGGGTAGGCTGAAAACAGATCATAGGAGGCCTAAGTATCAATCTAACAATAGGGAGTCTCACTGCAACATACAATCTAACATGATTCACAAATGCTTATCTTCTTACTGGTGCACAAACTTGCTAAACTGATGGTATACTATTTATGAAGCTACCTAAATTTAGTAAGAAACCATGAGCCAGGTTTTTAAGAACATAATGCCCAGAGTAACTTGTAGATCTACTTCAATTTCATATTCATTTCTTAGTCATTTAATAATCACATCATTGAATAATGCTTCTTAAGCCTCTCTGTGAGCATTTTCAAGTGACAGAAAGATCACCATGTTGTAGCATCTGTGATGTCCTAACTATCTTTATCTACTCAAGCCATTTCCTGATGTAGGACAAGGATAAGTAGAGAAAAAAGGTTACAAAGCATTATTTTCCACAATCCCGTCTTCTAATAAAAAGAAAAATTCTCTATGCCACAATACATGCTCTTTCACTGGAGATTTAACATAGACAACATAGACATAGACATGGCAGAAGAGATATTTGTTACTTTTGTCACTCAGCATCATCTTTCTCTATCCTGACTTCCCATTGGGTAGCTTGGAATAGACACGCCTTCTTCACTATCAGCCATGTATTTCTGCCACTGGCAGTCATATCTTACCCTCCGTGCTAGAGCTTATGGTTGTGAAATTCTGATGTGTTGGTACTGGACACACCATGCAGCTAAGGTGATTAGCACTATCCTGTTAATCTTATTAAGGTCCAGAAAGAATAACTATCTCCTGCAGATTCAGAATTCTTTTTTAAAAAATAATTTTATTGAGAAACAAATAGCAATGAGACAGTTTCAAAACCCATTAGTAGGACAGTTTCAATAATTAATACATTGCATATTGTTGTCTTAGTGGTTATTCATTGTACACAGATTCAGAATTCTTACAACGTGAGGCTAAAATTTCTGCAACCAGCTAACCATCATAAAACAGAAAATTTATCTGAAAATGAAGCCAAATCACAAGAAATGGAATTAAGAAAAGGACAGATGCCCTCAGAAGTGTTTAGATTCTACTTCAAGTCACACTTCAACCAGATTAATTTTTTTCCTTGAATCATTTTGAGTTGAATTTTTCAACTTTATCCCAGTTAGTATTATTACCATACTAAGCAACGCATATAGTAATAGCTAAATCCTATAAAAAGAAAATAAGGTCAACTTCTCAGTACTTATATATAAGGCATAATTCTATTATTTGGTTATTACCAATAATCAACTACTAATGCTAACTATAAAAAAAAAAATCTGACTGAGTAAGGTAATGCACCCCTGTAACTAGCATTTGGGAGGCTGAGGCAGGAGGAATGCAAAAGTTCAAAGCCAACCTGAGCTAGATCGTGAGTTCAAGGCCAGCCTGAAATATACAGTGAGACCCTGGCTCAAAAAAAATTAAACAAAACCAAACAAAATAAGAATCTGACACATTTTAACAGGACATTTTTCTTTTAATACTGCTTCGCAATATACTTTTTCAAGACAAAATTATTATCTTACTCTATAAGCAGAAGAAAATAAGTGACTATGACTTTACTATATAGCAATGTAGCAAAAAGAATAAGCAATTCTCAAACTAAAAGTTCTTATGAAATCTTACAGTTTTTAAAGACATAAAACAACCTCAAAAATAAACACTAAAGAGCTATCCAGAAACCATGAAAGATTCTTACTTGAAGCTGCAGAGTGTGGCGAAGAATTGTTTCTTCTAAGGCATGGATCCACTTCTCCCGCTCATCAGCATCACGAGCTAGAACAAAAGATTATAATAAAAATATTAAGTTACGTACTATATCTCCACATTGAAAGTAGAAGTCTAAAACCATGATGCTAACAGAAGTTTTTCAGCTATGCCATTTCCTTAACATTCAGTTGATTTACCTTATCTAGGTATCTAATATCTTATAGATGTCCAAGCAAAAACACAAGGTCTTATAACAAAAGGCATAACCATGTCTAATAATAGTAGGTAGCTCAGACTGATCACAAAGTTGGACTGATTATTAAAAAAGAAAAACTCATTCCATCAACCAAGAAATAATTTTTAAATATTATCTGTAATACACAATGGAATACTTGCTGCTCAGCCATGGAAAACAAAAACAATAGAATTCTGTCATTTGCACCAACATAAGAAGAACTAGAGGTTAGTCTGTTAGATGAAATAAGCCAGGCACAGAAACACAGTGCCAATGTGAAGCCTTAGAAGGTTGCTCTCAAACAGGGTCCCAGAGCCTGGGCACAGTAAAGCAGAGCACACTCAGTAAAAGCTGATGGGTCGGTGCCACACTGGGTCACAGGAGTGAGAAGTTCTAGTGCACTACTGCATAGGAAGGAGACTACAGGTAACAGGAATGGACTAGTCACTGCAAAAAAAACAGAAGAAAGGATTCTGAGAGCTGAAGGTACTGCTCAGTGGTACAATGCTTGAGTGGCAAACATAAGATCCTGAGTTTGATTCCATAACAACAACAAAAACAAAGCAAACAGACAAAAACAAAACAAAAAACAAAAAACCACAAGTATTTAGAAAGATTTTACCACAGGGAAAGGATCCATGTTTGAGGAAATATATTTAACCAGATTAACCAGATTTAAACATTACATGTATGCATAAATCAAAATACCACATTAGTCCATTGATATGTACAATTTGTACAGATCAATTAGAAATAAATTTCAAAAAATAAAAAATAAATAAAACTGAGGGCAACTAGGTAATTAAGAATTACCAGGCCAAGACTTGGGAGAGGTCCATTATGTAGGAGATAAACCCAGTATTTAAAAATCACCAAAAGTAGTGCATGGTGGCATACATCTATAATCCCAGTATTAGAGAGGCTGAGGCAGGAAGATTGCTGCAAGTTCAAGATCAGCATGGGCTACACAGCCCGAGCTACACTGTAAGACCCCGTCTCAAAAATAGTCACTAAAGCCTCAGTGATGAGGGTGAGTGCAAAGAGCACATGAGAACTCTACTTTGAGCTCAATTTTGCAAATAAACCTAAAGTGCTAAAAAAGAAAAATTTTAAAGACTTCTTCAGGCCAAAGGCGATAACTGGACCAACCAAAAGTAGTGACTCTGGCAAACAGGCAATGTTTGGCTTGAGACTGAAAATGACTTTGTTTTGGGATTAAGGATAAACCAAATTAAGACAACAGTGTCATCTGAGAGAGAAACTGTGACACCCAAATGAACTATAATGATCTCTGGTTGTGCCACCAGGCAGTTAGCTAGCAAAAGCAGCAAACAAAAATTCTTTCTGCAGGGGACCAAGGAGATAGCTCAGTAGAATAAACTAAGTGCTTGCCTGGCAAGTGCAGGGGCCTGAGTTCAATCCCTGGTTTTGCAAAAGAGAAATAAATAAATAAGGATTATTCCTGACCATTAACAGGGTCCTGAGTTCAATCCCCAGCACTGAAAAAAAAAAAAAAATCCTTTCTGCAGGATGATGGCCTCGTTTTAGATGCTGAATTATATTTCTAGAAACAATTTTTAAATAGGGTATCTATCTTTTATCTCCCTTCTTTCCTTTCCCCCACCTCCTGCTTAAGATCTCCTTTCCATTTGAATCTTTTTCTTCCTGTTTCACAGTATCTACCATACATTTTGGTCCTTAATTACACTTTCAGTTTCTCATGCCAGAGAAACAATGTGTGGTATTTACACATGTGTATCTGATCTATTTCACGTAAGAGTATGGCTTCAAGGTACAACCAAGGGGCCAAGGAAATGGCTCAGTGGAATAAGTGCTTCCCTGGCAAGCACAAGGGCCTGAGTTCAATCCCTGGCTCTGCCAAAAAAAAAAAAAAAAAAAAAAAAGGTACAACCAAAAGAAAGAAAAAAATGGAAACAAAGCTTTTCCCCTATAACAAATGTGATAATTATGTATATCTAAAATATACCAATAAATTTATGGTATTTCACATAAATAAATATGACAAAATTACATAAGTGGAGACATCTGAAGGCAAAAACCTTATATAACAGAATCAAAATAATATAAAAGCTGAGCACACAGTGTCATATTCTTATAATTCTGGGAGGCTGAGGCAGGAAAGTCCCAAATTCCAGTTAAACCTGGGCAATTTAATGACTCAGCAAGACCCAATCTCAGAATTAAGACCTAAATTAAAAAAAAAAAAAAGAAGAGCCAAATGTATCTCAGTGAAAAGGCTCTGGGTTCACTCTGCAATACTGTAAACAAAACAGACAATACAGCCAGGTGTGATGGCACAAGTCTCCAATCCATCACTGGGGGGTCAAGCAGGAGAAGCACAAGAGTTCAAGGCCAGCCTGGGTACCATAGTGAGTTCAAAGATTAGCCTGGACTACACAGTGAAACCCCGTCTAAAAAAATTAAAATTAGACAGAACAATACAAACAGGAGCTCCAGATTATTTTACAAATGACAAAAATATTTTCTTTGGTTTTTTTCATTTAGATTTTTTAAACAACCAAATGTGAATCCTAAAATTGAAAAATATAATTAAGACTCCATGGATGAGTTTAACAGGGAAATTCTAGAGGACAAATGAGAGGATGGAACACAAGCAACATCTGCCTATGAATTTTCCAAAATTGAAGGAAGATATTTTGTTTTGTACTAATGAAAACAAAAATTTGAAAGACAAAATTAATGAAACCAGTATGGTGGTGCACACGTGTAATCCTAGAACTCTGGAAACTGAGGCAGGAGGATCACTGTGACTCAGAGGCTAATCAGAACTACACAGTGAAACCCTGCCTGAAAAAAATAAAAAATTGGGGCTTGTAGGTTAGCTCAGTTGTTTAAAACCCTGCTTCTTTAACTCAGTCAGGCCCAGGGGACAGAGGCTCCATCCCCGGCTCTATAGGGTGCACCAGACCTGAGCCAGTCCAAAAAAAAAAAAATCCTTCTCAATAAATAAATAAATAAAAATTTAAAAGACAAAAAAAATTGATAAAAGACACTAACCTACAAATTTCACAATCCCTGGAATCCCAGGCAACTTATTCACTACAGCATTTTTTTTTGTAACTATAAAATATTAAAAACACACTTAAGTACCCACCCTGAAAGAGGCAGGATAATCATGGAATATGACACAAGTGTGAAAAAGTATAGGGTAGTGTTGGGAGCGGTGCAAGCAGCAGCTCGGGATCCCTGGGTAACAATGTAACAGCTTGGCGCTCCTTGTGGGTTCCGCCTTGGTATGTTCGGAATAACAGGAAGTAGAGTGTGGCCCTGCCCTGTCTGTCGATCCAGACAGAATGAGGGGGCTGCATGGCAACAGAGCGGGATTGGCTGTATGCTAATATGTGACTGCTGATGATTGGCTCAGCTATACTATATAAGCTGCTGTGCTTCCGCAATAAAGCGAGATCTCCCCTTCCACAAAGAAGGCGAGGTGTGTCTGAGTTTTCCTTTCTGCGCCTGACAGGGTAGCTTTCTTTCGAGTGATTTCCTGATATACAGCTAATGAAAAAGTATGCTACATTTAGTGTAAGAAATATGGATATAAAAGAAAAAATATATGTGCCTTTTAAAAAAAAAGGGGAGGGGCAGGGGTTAAAAAAATCAGCAACAAATTGATCACCTAGAAGTCATGAATGGGAAAGGATGGAAAGCCAGGGAGAACAGTAACATGTTACTAAGATTAGATAGGTAGACAAACTTCTTTGAAAATACCTTTCTGAAATACATTCAGACACCAGGCATGGAGCCATACACATGTACTCCCAGCACTCAGGAGGCTGAGGCAGGAGGACTGCTGTAAATTTGAGGTCAGCCTGGGATACATAATGAGTTTAAAACCACAGAGTGAGACCCTATCTAAAAAAAAAATAGGTCAGACACGGTGGTACATGCTTGTAATCCCAGGCATCAGGAGGCTGAGGCAGGACAATCACTGGGCTACAAACTGAGTTTGAGGTTAGCCAGAATTGTACAGCAAAACCCTGTCTCAGAAAGATAAAAAAGAAAAAAAAAAAAAGGGGGTTTTCTCTATAGCAGCTCGAGCTAAGACCTACAGTAACACTGGAAAATAGTCCTTAACTAGATAATGGCTAAAGAATTTGAGCAAGAAATCCAAAGGCCTACCATTCTGGTCTTCTAAGTATGTACTTCTTCTCATGACATACTGGCTATTACTACACTGCCCTTTTTAAAAGGGTAGTAAATGAAAAATAAGACAAAAAAAATGTCACAAGACAGTCATGCTACAATGCTACTATGCTGGATATAGATGGATTTCTAAATATCTATGTAAATATATGTAAGTGTTCATTCTTTTTTTTTTCTTTTTCATATTCTGTATGGACTTAGAGTTTAGTATCTCAGTACTTGATGGAAAATACATGTCCCATGTTATGCGTATGATGTCTGACATTTAGATTAATAGTGTGGATAAACTGAACTGCATATGTTGCAGGATAATAATAAATTTCTCTTCTGGAGGATTAACAACCTAAGTTTGCAGATCAAAAATTGGAGAAAAAGAACTATAGGTCTTGCTCTATCTCGGTCTTAAGCATCCAGCAGAAAAGTATAAAAATGAGGTATATAAAATAAGGCCATAAAGCCGGGTGTGGTGGCGCATGCCTGTAATCCCAGCACTAGGGAGGCTGAGGCAGGAGGATTGTTGTGAGTTCAAGACCAGCCTGAGCTACAAAGTGAGCTTAAGGCCAGCCTGAACTGCACAGTGAGACCCTGTCTCAAAAAAAAAAAAAAAAAAAGACAAAAAAATAAATAAATAAATAAAATAAAATAAGGCCATAATAATAAGTTGAGCTGTAAATGGCTACAGTCAACAACTTCTTCAGATAACTCACTATTATTGTGGAATGCTGGACTGTATTGGATTGTGTCACCAAGTTCAGGCACCTAAAATGGTATAACGACAAGGGAGTGCCCATATTTGACAGGTTTAGACAAAAAAAAAGGGGATACAAAGGAAGAACCATTATGTGTTTGTATAAACAGTACAGTTTGGATAAATATGCAGTGCTTCATAATTCTATGAGAAGCAAGATTTGCACTAACAGTGGTTGGACAAGACATTATGTTGGTTCTAGTACTATGGACAACCACTAGGAAAATAACAAGGTATAAAGTATTAATTATTGAATCTGTGATATAATTCAGCTATAAAAAATAAGTATACAGCTATACTCTCTTCATTTACTGATTAGAGACATCTGCTATAATAGTGTCTGTAAGTATAGTATCATGTATGCACCTTGTATGATACGAAGTTTGCAATGTATTAATTATTAAATCTGTCCTATTGACTTGAAACTGTCTCATTGCTATTTATTCTTCAATAAAAAATATATATATAAATTAAAAAAAAAAAGAAAGGCTGCAAGGTCAGCCAACATTTTGGCCCTAGCCTTTCAAGGTCAGCGAAGACTCAGGATATAGAAGAATTTGTAATGTAACATCATGTAACTCAGTAGTGCCCCAAATTTTCTGATCAAGGAGATTATGGGGCCACAGAGGAATGCGACTGATGATGTATAGTGTGCCTAAGGACAGTCACATGGAGAAAAAACTTCCTCTCAGGTTTCCAGAGAGCAAATTGGTCAAGCAATGGCCATGACTCATCCACATGGCTGACACTGACAAGGGATCTACAAAGTGCAGTACAGGGTTACAGGATAAACCATGAGGGTACCTGACTGACCTTATCTGATACAAAAGTTACATTTTTTTGTTATATAGGTCTTGCTTTAACTCACTCTTACCCATCCAGCAGAAAAGTATAAAAATGGAGGTATATAAAGTAAAGTCATATTAATATACTGGGCTGTGAATGGCTCAAGTCAACAACTTCTGTGGATCACCCACTTCTATTGTGGACTGCTGATCTGTGTTAATTTTTTATTTAAAAAATTTTTTATATATGTGTGTGTGTGCATATATATATAAAATTAGTCATCCATGTTTTGAAAATCTGTAACATATGTATCATTGTATGTTATCCTGTTTATGTCATTTTTTCTTTGTTTTTACTTCTATTTTTCACTCAAGTTAAAATACAAATAAATAAATTTTTTAAAAAAGGATTTGAGCAAGAAAACAAAACATAGCAAAATCCAAACAATTCTGGATTGCATAAAATATAGTTAACATCCATGAGACCAACGCCTATCTAAAAATAATTGAATCCAGGTGTGGTGGCACATGCCTGTAATCCCGTATTGCTCAGAGGGCTCATTAGCACAGTGCCTGTCTGGCAAGTGCAAGGTCCTGAGTTTGATTCTCGATACCAAATATAAAAAGGTAAGAATATAGCTCAGTGGTAGAGCACTTGTCTAGCATGTATAAGGCCCTGGATTTGATCCTCACTGTTTCTGGTTTAGAACCAGAAATGTCCCCCTACAAGTCTTACATGTTCAAAGTGCAGGGCACTGTGACTACTATAATTCAATGATGAGTCCAAAGCTGACTATGCTGAAGGAGGCTGGGCCTGAGGTGGAGAGGTCAGTGGGATGTGACCTGGACAGGTCTGTCTTCCTCCCAGCTCCTCCCTTTCTCTACTCCCTAGCTGCAGGGTTGAGCTCTTCTTCCTCTGCCATTGCATCCTGACATGCAACTGAGAGCAAAAATGAATCACTCCTCCTAAAGCTTTGGCTGTCAGGTAATATGTCTCAGTGATAGTGAACTGACTGAGGCATCTGGGACCACAAAATAAGTACAGAGGGAATGAAAGAAGTTAAAAATTACCCTTAGACCAACATTACGGCAATAGTTACTACAGGCAAGATCCTCTATAGACACACTAGTGACTAAAAGGGATGAGCAAAAGTTGGAGGGAAAACAGGAAATTTATAGTCTCAAATTATGTCTCAAGGTATATATCAAGGGGAAAAAAAGCAATTTTTTTTTTTTTTTTTGTATTTTAGGGAACAGTCTACAGGGTGGGTATTCAGGGTCTCACTACTAGATCAGACTCATAGTGATCTGTCTGTTTACAGCCTCCCAAGAACTGGGATTTCAGGCACATGTCTCAATTGCCATCTCAGCACAGCCTGGGGTCGGGGCCAGCATGGCAGGCCCAGGGATTGAATCCCCAGCCCCTGTACCTGCTTGCAGGTGCTTTATTCCACTGGGCTATTTGGCTGGCCCAAAAAAGCAATTTTGAATTCACCAATTTGACAAGAACCATTTTAATCAAATTGTCGAAGTAAACATCACCAGGCCTGGGAGTGGAGCAGCTAAAACACTGCCTAACATGGATAAAGCTCAATCACTCACACTGCCAAAAAACCACAAACAGAAAAAAAACCCTGCAAAGTTAACACCACCCGTGATACAACTAATGAACATCATAGAGCCTCCACAAAATTCACTGAGAAGAAAGCAACATTTCTGTGGTACTGTCAAAACATATAAAAGCTCAACCTAATCATTAGAAAACATCAGCTAAGCTCAAAATAAAAACATTTTACAAATAATTGATCAAATACATCAATGTCATGAAAGATAAGAAAAAATAAAGAAGCTGCTACAGCTGAATGATTTTGTGGCCTTTGGAGGGAAAATTCAAGTGATCTTTGTAATTTGGTTAAAAGCATAACACTAAACAGGCAGAAGATCCATGTCAGGATATCAGGGCACCTGCAAGAGACAGAGCGCAAACCTCAGGCAAAGGAGTGACCCAGCATGGGCATCCAGGTAGATGCAAGGTGCAAATGGACCACACGGGAAAGTCCAGCACGGAGAGCCAGAGGCAAGAAAAGTGAAGGCCACCTCATTGCAGGGACAGGGCAGCTGGATGGCAGGTCTCCCAGGCTAAGTGAGTGACAATGGAGGATTAGATAATAATAACATACAAAAGAATTGATCTGTTAAGTGTATGTAATATGAATAAAACATTTTTGATTGAGAAAATGGAGTTACAAATACTACTGGTAAGAGAAAAAAAACAATGATTTCCATGATGTTAGACTAGAACTGGAGATATCACTATGAATTCATAGCTTTCAACAGACATGTGGATATGGACATGGATACACACAAGTACACACACACACACACACACACACACACACACACACACACGGTAAATAACATTCATGCTTCTTAGCTTTCAGAAAGTCTGGGAGCTGTGACATTCAACAGCACTCTCTATACCTAAGCCATAGGTGTTAATTTCTAAGTATCAATCTAAAGGCATTGCTCTTTAGAAAAATGATTGGTTCCACGGCCAGCCAGATAGCTCAGTGGACTCAAGTGTCTGCTTAGGTAGGTACAGGGACCAGGGTTCAATCCTTGCCTTGCTGGGGCCCCACCGCCAGGGCTTGCTGAGACAACCACTAAGACTGGGCGTGGTAATGCGTCTGTAATCCCAGTGCTTGGGAGGCTGAAAACAGAAGGATCACTACATGTCTAATCTGTGTATTGAGACCCTGCAGACCCTGTACTAAACGCACACACACAAAGAAAGATGACTAATTCCAGAATTGGAACAAGGATGGTATAAAATAAGCTTGAAACCAAAAGTGTAAATAAGGACCAAATGCATACTGCACCAAAATGTGAAATATATATTGTGAAATACTAAGAAAATGTTCAAATGGGAAGGGGAACTAGGGAGGGAAGAGGGCAAAAGGAATGAAAAGAAAAAAATGAGGACAGAAGAATAAAAGGGAAATGAAGTTTTTGTAAATAAGAGATGAAGTGGGGTTAAAGACAGGGTAGGGCAATGGGGGAAAAAAGAATCAAGATATAACATGTACAGGTACAAATTCCTTATAATGAATGTGAACGTTATATATATCTAAAATGTACCAATACACTTAATTAAAGTATCTTTTTGTACCAGAAAACAAAATGAAAAATGACTCAGCCATGTCAAAATGACACATAAGTCATCCTTAAAAGGGATTCTACTAGCCAAATTGAGGACAATTTAAGCATACCCCCCACCAAAAAAGAGTAGCAAATTATAACTCACTGAAGAAAACAGGAGTTCCTATCAATATGCACAAAGTAAAAGCCTGATTTTAAAAATAGGACATTTATTCAACTTCAAAATGCTTTCCCACAGAATATTAAAGCAAAGAAAAATATAAAACTTGACAAGGTCAGCAGATACTTAATGAAATGACCAGAAGAAACATTACTAATAGGACAAATTGAAATCCTATGAAAAGAATAAAATATTGGGACCAGGGAGATAGTTCAGTGGTCTAAGCACCTGACTGGCAAGCACAACATCCAGAGTTTGATCCCCAATACTGGAAGAAAAAAAAAAAAGATAATCTAAATAAATGGAAATACCATATTCATGGAATAGAGGGTTGAATAATAATTGGACTTAATTCATTTAATGTCTATGAATTAAATGCAATCCTTATTAAAATTCAAAGGGTATTTATAAAATCTGCCAGTTGATTCTAAAACTTTTATAGAGATGCAAAATGTAGGACAACAAAACTTTTCTTGGAATGAGAAAAGTCTCTACCAAAAATACAGTTGTATTATAATGCAATAGTAAAAGAAATGTGATATTGGACCAGAGATAATAAATCAATAAACTACCATGATGGCTCTGCCTCTGGGGCTTGCTGAGGTGGTTAATAAAACTGGGTGTGGTGGCACATGCCTGTAATCCTAGTGCTTGGGAGGCTGAAAATCAGGAAGGATCACTATGGTCCAATCTGTGTAGTGAGACCCTGTACACCCTATACTAAATACATTTAAAATTAAATAAATAAACCAACCAATGAAGCAGAACAGAGTCCAAACACAGGATCTTTCATGTGTATGTAAACTTGGTTTGTGACAAATGTGGCACTGATGTGCAGTAAGGAAAAATCTTTCCATAAATGGTACCAGAATAGAATGGTAAAATCTGGCCCTACTTTGTATGTACTACATACAAAAATCAATTTGAAGTCATTCCTTAACTGCTAAATTCGAAAGCAATAAAGGTTCCAGAAGGTATAATAGGAGGCTATTTTCATACATTTGGGGTAGAAGAAAGCTTCTTTAAAAGAATACAAATATCTCTAATTATAAAGAAAATGAAATAAGCCCCACCCTAAGGAGTGTTTGTGCAGTCAGAGGCTCTACCACTGAACTATACCCCCTAAGGTGTATTTGTGGAAGTGAGTTTAAGAAGTTTTAAGGCAGGGAGATTACACCTGAATTTTAAAGACTGAGTAGAAATTAAGAGTCAGAATAGGGATGGGGATGGATTAAGGAGAAAACAAATGGCAGAAACAGGAGAGATATCTTAGGTAGAGAAGGCAGAAGGCAAAGACAGGTAGCAAATTACTATGAATTTCTGATGTAATGCATCAGAAGACATTGCTATATTGTCTAGCATTGACCTTAATAAGTCATGTACAACATCTAAATATTTATTTTTGCACCTAAAATTATGATTTTGTGTCTTTTTTATTTATTTATTTTTATTTATTTATTTTTTTTGGCAGAACCAGGTGTTGAATTCAGGCCCCTGTGCTTGCCAGGCAAGCACTTATTCAACTGAGCTATCTCCCTAGCCCCCGTGCACCTAAAATTAAATCATCACTACCAGCTGAAAATTTAAGACTCTACTACTATGACTAAGAGAGAACATGTTCTCCTATTCTCCCGTGTGTCAGTAAACAAACTTCTGCCCTACTGGATCTGATAGGAAAAATAGCATTGCATAAATAAAGTATCAAAAAGATGTAGGGTCATTATTCAACCACAACAAAATACCTATTCATAGGAAAAAAATACAATAATGATATAGACAATTCACAAACTACCTACAGGGGCAGCTCTCAGAAGTAGTATCAAAGCCATACTAATTCTGAATGGATCTGATTCTTAAGGGCCTGATTTAATGAATTAATTAGAAAATTTAAGCACCTGTCTAATTACTTTACTCAAAAATCAGACAGGTTCACCCTGTCTTTTAATATTATTATTCATACTTTCAGTTTAGTCTAGATTTTCTCTCTAACATGTACCAGTTCTCTACAGTACATTTTCAAGCTTGTTTTGTATTCTCTATTGTTAGTGGGTTCTAGTTTTTATTTGATGGTGGTTCACAACAATGTATTTTATAGCATGACCCAGTTCACATGTACAGTACATATACACGTATGTATAAATACACCTAAACACCAGAACATTAGCTTCACAAAACAATGCTTGCTCCTTAACATATCACACACATGGATGTTCCCTCTGTTGTACATTGCTTTTTTTAAAATGCTGATTTGGATCCACTTAATAGAATTCACAATCTACTAATGCACTGAAATCCAATTTAGAAAATATTGCTGTCTGCCACCCAACCCCCCACAAAACTACTGCTTTGTTGGTATCTCTTGAGCTGTTCAGTGAACAAGCCAACAGGGCTGCCTCTTAGGTCCAAACTCTCATGTGACTCCTAGCTTTGTCCTCATTCACACTGGGCAAGTTATTTAAACTCTATTAGCTGTAATCCAAGAATGATAATATTTCTTGTGGATCTGGTAACAGTATCTAGACATTATAAAGTTATTATGAGGGTTAATCAACACTATTAATCTATACATTTACCATGATACCTAACATATGCTAAGATATCGATATGTTATAGGTTTTAGAATAAAAGTCTATAATAGCACTTGCTTAGCATGGATAAGATCTTTATCAGATAGCCAGTACAGCCAAAACAAATCAAAACCATAAGGCTATATTACATATAATCCTAAAAGAAAAGTTCTACTAATCTAATAAACAATTAGCCAGAGAGAATTATTAGGAAAGCGATTACTTGTAACTCCTAATTTCCAACAATGCCTGACTTACATGGAAACAATATAAGGTACACACACACACATACACACACACACACATTCTACTGTACTACTTCCATTACACCAACACAGTTTAATGTAGAAGTAGCTGTGAGAATCTATCTTCACAATAAAGAGAACTGCAAACACATAAGATGATGTCACTTTTTCAGGTGCAAAAAGTTATTTTGTCATAGAATATTATTAATGAAATGAATTCCCTATTGCTTTTTTTATGTTTTCCAGTACTAAAGATTGAACTCAGAACCTCTGGAGCGCTTATCTCCCTGGCCCACTATTGCTATTTTTAAATAAGTGTTTAAAATCGGTTTTCATTTCTAAATTGGTAGCTATTGATAGACTCTGTTATAGTTTGTGTATAGGTGTCCCCCCAAAGCCTCCTGCAGTCATGGGGTGGCTTCTGGAGCTAGTGATGGATGCTGTACCTGCCCTGAGGCAGGTGATTTGCACGACAATGTAAGGAGAGAACAGAAGTTAGCAGCCTTGAGCTGCTGCTACCTCTCCCTGTGCTCTCTTGCTCTTTGCCACCACCATGAAAAGTTGCTTTATGCTATGTGCTGCTCTGCCTTGGACTCAGCTGAATCTGGCCTGAAATCTCCAGTAGCTGTGAGCTAAATAAGCCTTTCCTTCTTTCAATTTGGGTGTTGGGTATTTGTCCCAGCAACGACAGAAGAGTAACTAAGACAGACACATATAAAACCAAGTTGTTTGGAGTCTTCATATAATTTTAAAATGTACAAGGATATTTATACCAACAAGTTTGAGAACTGCTGTATATACCATCTTCACTGTTTATTGACTGCCTCTTCCACTAGGACATAGCTTTTAAAAAACATAATTCCATCCATCGGTCAGCTTTGGTGTAACACTGTGCCTTGGACACTCTACAGTGCCTTGCTCATTATATGTGTTAAATACATGAAACTGGAAGAATGAGAAATAAAAATATTCCATTTAGATAATTAGGTGGTTTGGGGTGCAGCTGACTATAATTTTGAGTGAGTTTAGACATGCTGAGTAGTCACAAGCTTAAAGTAATGAAGTAGTAGGAAAGAGCATGACCAATTCATATAATCAAGTCTAAAGAAATATAAACCAATGTTTTGACATACAAAGGGTATGAGCATCATGGTTTAAATAAACTGCTTATCATAGTAAGAACAGAGGTGAACACAGATTAGAAAGGTCTGTATGCATCATTATACCTTCTATCAAAGTATGCTCTTCTATCAAAGTATCTGTAACACTACAGTACTCCAGGTTGTTTTAAGGTATTTGTCCTTTCCTTGCTCAGCAGTGTGCTCTCTAAGGTGAAAAATGGAATCTGATCCACATTTTTTAATTCTCAAAGCCTAACATTTGTCCTGTGTTGACAGGACAAATGATAATCTGTTGCTTGCTCAAGTGATTATCAAATCCTGACTACCATTTGCTAAAGTCTGGCTCCTAACCAGACATCCCTAATTCCTGTTATACTGTCTTTTTCTGGTGGGATGGGAGGTATAAGAAATCCAACTCAGGACACTCAGCTTGCCAGGCAGGCGCTGTGCTACTGAGCTATCTCCCTTGCCCTTACTTTTCTTAAAAAAATTGTGCTTATCCATCCCTTCTAACTCATGACTTATTTATGTTTATCATTTATTGTCTGTCTCCCGCCACTGAAATTTAAGCTCCACAAAGGCAAGAAACTTTGTTTTATTAACATATTCCAAGCCTCTAGGATCATGTCAGGCAAATATTTGTTGAATAGGGAATGATTATCCATTGTTTTAATTATTCACTGAAGGATTCCATTTTTATATCTGGAGTCTAAAAACAGGTTAGATTTCCTAAGAAATTATTATTTTTGTTTTACAGCCTTTTAAAGCTGCCATACATTGTCTCCTTCAAAAGTTCATTAGTAGTTTTAGCTGAAGTGTCCAAAACTCAAAACAAGCAAATATTTAAGAAGTGCTTTTTTCCCACAACTTCTGCTTTGACTACCTGAGACAACACTGTGAATCTCCACAGAGTCTGCATTCTATTAGGTAAATGGACATGGATTCAGTCGAAGAAGTCAATGGAAACCATGTGTAGCTTAATGGATACCTTTCAATTAATTTTACAGTTATAATGCTTCTACATCAAATTATGCTGAGTGAATGAAAACCTGCAACAAACTGAGGGGTAGGGGAGATGGCTCAGTAGAATAAGCGCTTGCCCAGCAAGTGCAAGGGTCTGAGTTCAAACCCCAGTTCCACCAAAAACAAAACAAAACAAAACTGATATTTACATATTCAGTAATTTTAGCTCCTGTAGAAAATGTTTTCTAATGACTTTAGGAAGGTTTTAGAGAAGACAATTTTAGAGGCCCACTATTCTTCGAATGTGGCAAGAATCAGGATTTTCTTTAAGACTGGGGGAGGGTAGGAAACTTAGGAATAGATGGTATTAGAGAGCTAATACAGACATTAATAAGGAAAATGCAGGGCCAGGGAGATGGCTCAGTGGAATAAGTGCTTCCCTGGCAAGCGCAAGGGCCTGAATTCAATCCCCAGTTCCACCAAAAAAAAAAAAAAAGGAAAGTGCTTTTGCAGAGCACAGAACAAAGAAAAGGGGTAGGGGACTTTAAAGGTTACAGAAAGTGTGAAGGTAAGAAGTGATAAAGTAGGGGACAAGGAAGAGATAGAATCCAACACACACAGTGCCTTGGATATAAAGGGAATGTTGGGAATACAAACATAGGGAAAAGGAAAACTTCAAATCTGTTTAACTAGAGACATAAGTAAAGTGATGTTCCACAAAACAAACACCAAAGAAGAAACAGAACAGAAGGGACAAAATGCCAAAAGTTCTTTTGGGGGATTTGAAATGTCCAATTCAATTAATCTATATATTTGGTAAGCCTGACATCTTCAAAAACTTTATTTTTATAAATTTTACTGAATTAATTAACAAGGAATACTCAGGTATATGTTACTAAAAACCATTCTCTTCTTAGAAAACATTATAAGACAGAATATATCTGTAGTGTACTTTGGTAAAGGGAGAGATTCGATGCTAAAGCCATATTTCAGTTCATGAGGAGAAATACAGACCAGCAAAAGTAATTTCCACTGATTACCAAGGATACAGGTTCTTCAGAAAGGAAGAATGAAGTCATATATTCAAGTTAATCAAAAAAACAAGAAAAAAAGTATTGCCTGTTAGAAATTTTAGGAGGAAACAAAAACAATACAAATAATACACATCTCTAAGAACAAAGAGAATTTGGTACTTAATTTCTTTTGTTTGCCTCTGAGGTAAAAGAGGCTGAAACAGATGTGGCTGAACAACGTGACCAAACCACATCTAAGAAATTGTAATGATTGATTCAAATTAAGTGAGAGATGCTTAAGAGTTCTCCAAATAGATGTTCTTTATATACTAAGAAGCCCATTAGACCAAAGGAGAAAAAAAAATCCACTTTTTTTTTCTTTTGCTACAGTGCTGGGGATCAAACCTAGGGCACACATACTAGGCAGATGCTCTACCACTGAGCTACAGACCCAACCCTCCAAATTTTTTCTTCAGGGAAGAAGAGAATGAAGGCATTTCTCTTTGACCTACAGAGTCTCTCTGTCCAAAGAATTCTGCTTAGCTCACAGAGATAGCAATACCCTACTTCCTTCTTCATCTATATTTAGCTGTAAGCTGCTAATAAAATATATTTGTCTTTCTTTCAAAAAGAGTGTATTCCCAGAACAAGGCTGCAGTGTAAGCTTAGACAGAATTCCAGAATCTCTCACAGGCTTTAACCCCTTCTTGTAAAACACAACCTAGACACTGTGAAATGTCACTGATTCCACATTCATTATATTGACACCAAGCCACTATCCTTGCACCAATACAGATACTCTTATGCTCTTAGTCTTTAGAGTAAGACTTCCTCTGCACATGCATATATGTGAGAAAATTTCTAGATTTGTTTCCTTCAACAACCTGAAAATACTCCCTCAGTTCACAGAGGAGAACATGGCATCAGAATAGGAATAAAATAAGACAAGACATAGGTCAAGGTCTGACTCCCTGTCCTTTAAACCCACATAGGGAACATTCCCGGGCTTTCATATGACCAGGTGCCTCAGCTCCTCACAAGCCAGCAACAGATTTGATCATTTCAGGCCTCTCACCACCATTCATTCCTCTCACCACCATCTCTTCTCACTCGCATCACAGTTCAAAGTTCACTTGCCTCAGTTGGCCTCTGTACAATAGCAAGCTTCAACCGTGATACACATTAGGACAAGAGAAATTGTGACAAATCAAAACACCAGACACCATGAAAAACATAGAAAACACTATCACACAGGAAGCATGCTCTTCTGCTCAGGAGAGAGAAAAGCAATGAAGTTAGAGCTGGCACAGCTACCCTTTAGGCTCAGGAACGTTGCCTGAGAAATATAATAATATGCATCAATATTACATCTCAAAGATGAGGTATAGTAATACCCTCCTGTGTCATGGCAATACATTCTACTTTCATACATATTTTCAGGTATATAATACTATACACCAAAGTAAATCCTCATTTTCTTCTCTTTATGCTAATACCTACCCAAGCAACATGTTACAAACTAAAAGAATTACTTAACAATACATATCAGCAACTTCCTAGAAAATGGGATTCATTTCCTAAGAGAATATAAAAAAAAGATAAATGCTCCAACAACAACAACCGGGAAATGACCAAGTTACCAAACAAGAAATAAAACATTTTGAAATATATTTTTGAGAAACACAATGAACTGGCAAACTTTCACGATTATAACACTAAGTGCTGACAAGAGGTATAATGAGGGAGGAGTATAAATTAATGGCTGTCTTAAAAGTAAGGATGATTGCTTCCATAGTATCAAAAAAATAATCTATAAGAATATTACTAACAAGTACCCTCAGGTGGTAAAATTTGGCGGGATCATTAGTATCTTTGTATTTTCACAGTTCTACAATAGGAATGTACTAATTTTATTACTTAAAAATGATGGAAAATGAATGGAGACATAAAATGTAGATTAGTAACAAAAGTAAAACTATTCTCTGATCTTAGCTGCTTACAAACCTTAATGCAAGCTTGGAAATTTGAACAGAAAACAAAGGATGAGAAAAAACACCCTAATACAATAAATTCCCAATACACAAATCCAGCAACATTTCCTCACTTAACATTCACTGGAATTATAGCATCTAGCTACAGGATTAATATATAGTTGATTTATTTCCTTTACATGAAATCTGTAAACTATTTTTTGTTTTGGAGAAAGAGTATCAGAAGTCAAAAAACAAAGCTGCAAGGGAAATTTTTGTCTAGTCAATATAAGATAATGGCATCTATTTTTTAATGATTATGCTGATGATTATTTCATGTTTTAGACTAATGTACAGTGTGATCTTCTAAAAGATTAATGATGCAGATACACTCTGCTGAGCTGATAGATGCTAATGTAGTGGGGACAGCATTTCTTATTATACTTGATTTATATAACTTTTCTGAATTGAAAACTTGCATTCACCATAATTTCAACCACTGGATTATTTCTAGTACATCTTCTCTGTAATAAATGAGCAAGTTCTAATGGACTGAGTTTTTAAAAAGATGGTTATTATACCAACCACAATAACTTCCATTATAACTTAGTTCCTAGCCATCTGTGGTGGTACACACCTGCAATCCTACCACTTGGGAGGCTGCAGTAGGGGGAATCACTGAGTTCAAGGCCAGCCTGGGCTACAAAGTGAGTTCAGGGTCAGCCTGAACTATATTAACAAAATATTATGTGAGAAAGAGAGAACGCAGACACAGACTTAGTTCCTGCAAATTATTTTAATTTAAATATCATTTCTTAGTATACATTTGCAAACTATAATTACATTCATTATAAGGAGTTGGTACACATATGTATCACATTTTAATCATTTTTACTACTCCTTCACCTACCTGTCCTCCTCTCACCACCCATCCCAGATCTCCTTTTTAACATTTAGTTTAGAAAGGTACTATCAGCTGGGCCTGATAGTAAATGCCCATAATTATAATACTCATGGAGCTGAGGCAGGAAAAGCACAAATTGAGTCCAACCTAGGCAACTTGAGACAGGATTTTTTGTAAAAAAATAAAATGAAAAAGGATAGGTCACTGTGAAGGCACTGAGTTCAATCCCTCAAAAAGAAAAAAAAAAAAGTAGGAACTTTGTACCACTCTAAAGTATGCACAAATAAATTTATAAACAAATTACATATATAAAATTATTTAAGACTATACTTTAAGACGCTGATAGAAAAGGATTACATAATGAAATATTAATCACATACACATCCCTAATGTTCTCCAAATTTTTTTCACTTGCCAGCTTTGATTAAAGCAAGAGGATCCTGCTGTATACACTAGGTCACAGGAAGAGGCTAAGCTCATAGCCAGCCTCCCTTCTGTATATAAATTCAGAGTTAACTGTGTCCAATGTAGCAGGTTGTTAAGAGAATAAAACGGAATAAGATACAAAAGCAGTGGATCCAGACCCATGTTGTCAAAGGTTAAAGTGTATCAGAATCACTAGAGAGGGTACATTCCAGTTTCTGAGACAGCAAGGGGAGGAGGGAGGCAAGAATACGCATAGAAGGCAGTGGGGTCATGAGTTCCAGTGCAGCTCTACAAACAGAAGTAAAACTACCACACTGGAAGTTATGTAAATTGTTTCCATTACCTGCTAAACAGTGCTTGGTTCACAGCAGACATTCAGTAGCATTATGTAGCTATTGCTACTGGCACCATTACTTCTACTATTTCAACTAATAATAGGTTGTGCAGAACATTAACATTACTACATTTTAAATTTTCACCAAATTATATTGTCATTTAAAGTTCTTTATATTTTACATTAATTCCTTTGCTGGTAAAATAATACAAGCTCATTATAAACCAGCAGACAAGCCTCTTCAATAACTTTGGTCAACAGCTAAGAGAATGGCCTTGAAGTACAACCATACCTAATGTCCAGCTCTACCTCATATTAGCTGCATGTCTGTAAACCCCAGTTTCTTTCTCTATAAAACAGAAATAAACAGAACCTATTTCGTGAAGTCATGAGTAGTTTGTGAGAACTACATGACTTTTTTTTTTGTCTTTTTGAGACAGGGTCTATGCAGTTCAGGCTGGTCTTAAGCTCACTTTGTAGCTCAGGCTGGTCTCAAACTCACAACAATCCTCCTGCCTCAGCCTTCTGAGTGCTGGGATTACAGGCCTGCGCCACCACGCCCGGCTTGCCAAAGTCCAGCTTTACATGACTTTTAATAAAGTAAAATGTTCAACAGTTCCTAGCATAACCAAACATTTAACAAATATTTGCTATCATTATTATTCCAAATATACCATCATTATAAATCATTGCACATACTAAATAAGATAGGCAAAATTTTTTTAAAAAGTTTTTGGCATAATTTTATTTGAAGATAAAATTCAAATAACTAAGCTAGACATGGTGGCACACACCTGTAATCCCAGAACTTGGGAGGCTGAGGCAGGAGCATCATTGCAAGTTTGAGACCAGCCTGGACTACAAAACCTAAACTGCATAGTAAGACCATACCTCAAAAAGAGTCAAATAACTGAATCTTTTCAATTATTAATGTAAAATCTATAGGCTATCTTGTGTCCTACTAGGGTGCACTAATAAGATTATGCTGCTGATATAAGACTACTTTTGATCTACAAAAACAGTAATTTCAGGCCTGAGATGTAACTCAGTGGTACATTTGCCCCACATGTTCAAGGCCCTGAGTTCTCCTCCGATCTCCACAAACCAAACAAATAAAAACAGTAAGTTCAATAAAACTTGTGATAGGGCTAGCCAAATAGCTCAGCAGACTAAAGCGCCTGCTTTGGCAGGTGCAGGGTCCAGGATTTGTTCCCCTGTGTGCCATGCCAGCCCTGTCCCTGGGCGCACTGAGACAGTAACTGAGACTGGGTGTGGTGACAAGTGCCTATAACCCCAGCGCTTGGGAGGCTGAAAACAGGAGGATTACTTCGAGTCTAATCTACATATGTAGTGAGACCTTGTACTTAAAAAAAAAAAAAAAAAACCCAGCATCTACAAACACACCTTATGTCAGTTGGCAGTTCCATCCTACAAAGCTTAATCTTTAACTCTCCTCTCATTTTGACCTCTCTCCATAGCTTTAACAGAATTTTGAAAATTCAATGGCTTAAATTACCCTATATACATACTGTCTGGCCATTCTTAAATCTTAAGATTTCACATACATGTACTCAATCCCATGGCAAAAAAAAAAAAAAAAAAAAAAAAAAAAAAAAAAAAAAAATTCAAAGAGGCATCTCTTGAAAAAAGTGGACATAAACTGGGCATGGTGGCACACATCTGTAATCCCCATGTTGAGGGGGCTGAGGTAAGAGAACTGCTGTGAGTTCAAGGCCAGCCTGGCCTACATACTAAACTCAAGCCTGCCCTAAAAGTACATAAAAAGACCCTGTCTCAAAAAAAAAAAAACTGAAAGAAAGTGGGCAATGTGGTAACACTAAGCAAATATGACCAAAAGCCTGTGTCTAGAAACAGCAGCTCCCTCTTTGACTGGGATACCAGCTCTCAAATTGCAAGTCCCTATCTAGCTCAATATCCAGCTTTGCCCTTTACTTATTCACACATCAGCCTAGCCTTTGGGCAGGCAGATTTTTCTACCTCTAGTTCCACCTAAAGCAATAGGCTGATGACAACAAATCTCCATTTGCAGCTCAGATTCAACTACCACAATCTGTGTGTCCTCAAAAGTGAGAGGTCTGCACCATCTCTGCTCTGCAGCAGAGGCTGCTCTACCTCTGGACAACACTCAACACTATCTCTCCTTCCTTGCCAAGCAATCATCATTCCACTTGCCTTCCCCATCACCACACTTGACTCCCGTTAGGCCCCACCAACTGTCTCACCATGGATGATAGACTGCCTGCCTGTGCTCCTGGCCAAAGGCAAGGCCCTCGCCTGTGCCTTAGGTCCCGTCTTTTGCCTTGTCCTAGACACTGATCCAATAGTTCTCCCTTTCTTCTCTTGCATTAACAACTTCTATGGCCAGCCAGATAGCTCAGTGGATTAAAGCACCCGCTGAGGCAGACACCTGCGGACCAGAGTTTGATCCCTGGTGTGCAGAGCTTAAGATGGTGATTGAGAATGGGCATGGTGGTACAGGCTGTAATCCCAGTGCTTGGGAGGCTGAAAATCAGGAGGATCACTGAGAGTTCAATCTGTGTAGTGAGACCCTGTCGACCCTCTACTAAATACATAAACAAAAAAACCCTTCTATTTACTAAACTGCCATCAACAACATAAAGAATATATAATATTACTTCTCTTGTCCTAAAAAACAAAAGCAAATCCCTAGGAAACTCCTTTGCTTTTACTTTCTTCCTCAGCTATTACTAAAATTCTAACCTTCCCTTTTCAGCAGAAGCTGAGGACATCTTCTGCATCTCTAGTCCTAAAATCACTCTTTTCAAGGTTATCAATGAACTCATTGTTTTTTTCTTCTTTTTTTATTCTGTCTCCCTCCCTCCGTCTATCTCTGCTTTAAGTACAAGGGATCAAACTTGAGACCTTACACTTGCCAGGCAGGAGCTCATGCTGCTGAGCTATCTCGTTGGCTCCTTTTATTCTTTTTGGAGCCAGGGTCTTGCTTTATAGCCCAGGCTGGTCTTAAACTCACATGATTCTGACTCTCAGCATCCCAAGTGCTAGGATTACAGGTGTCTGCCACCATGCTCAGCTGAACTCATTATGAAATCCCATCTTCATTTCACATAGTCTGCCCACAGCACTGACAGAACTGCTGAGCAGAGCACTACATTCATTTATTTTCTTCCTTCTGGTTGTTTCTTCTCAGTCTCTTTTGCTGATTCTGCTTTATCTCATTCCCTTTGAGTAAATGTTCAAGTGTCCAGTGCACAGTATACAAACCTCTACTTTCTACACTGTTTCCAAATTTTCATAGCTATAAATACCATCTGTATGCCATCGGCATCCCATATTCACTTCTCTGGCCCAAACTTTCCCCCTGAACTCCAGACTCCAGCTCCCCATGTGACTTCTCCACTGGGCTGCCCAGTGGACAGCTGAAGCTTGAGGAATGAGCACATCCACAGTGAGCAGCATGACCCACTGCCCACACTCCTCCTCCCATCTTCTACCTCAGTGGACAGCAGCTGCATTCTTGTTACTCAAACCAAATATCTTGCTGCCAACCTCAACTTGTCTTCCTGCTATATGCTACTGTTCAGCCTTCAGAATAAATATGCCGTACAACAGAATATTATTTAGCTATATAAATAGAAATACTAATATATGCAACACATAGATGAATCTTAAAAATACCATTCTGAGCTAAAGTAAAGACAATAAAAGAAAATTCATATTGTATGATTTCACTTGTTTCCTCAAATGAAAATCCTAATCTAGATGTGATAAGTGTTTGGTGGTTGCCTGGGGCCAAGGACTGACTGACTGAAATGGACTTCAAAGAATCTTTTGGAGTGGTAGAAATGTTCTACATCCTACTTGTAGTGCCAGTTACCAGTAGACTTGTCAATACTCAGTAAATTACATAATATATGTATTTTGGTTTATGTTATATTTTAGAAATATAACATAAATTAGAAATACTCACACAACTGGACCACTTCTCATGACCTCCCTATCCACGCTGCTGCCATGTGAGAAGCACTACTTTCTCTTTCAGTTTTCAATAACCTCTTAGTTTCCCTTCTTTGCCCCTCTGTGTTTTATTCACTCGTGGCCAGGTGGCTCTTAAAACATGAAACCTATTATTCAACTCTTGTGGGCAATACTCTCTACTGACCTTCCGTCTCAGTAAAATGTAACATCCTTATTAGAAAGACTTCATGTAACTTGGCTCCCTGTTGCCTTGAGGACCTCATCTCCCACAGCTCTCCCCAGCCTGGGCTGCACTCCCACCAGAAGTGATCTCCTTGCTGCTCTTCAAACGTGACAGGAACATTGTTTTGTACTTGGTTCACCTGCCTGGAGAGGCATGCTTGTCCATTCATCAACACAGCCATAGCTATATAGCTTGTGCCTTTTTCACTATATCAGCTCTTTCACCAAAAGGCACCAGATATCTAGTGAGTCTTTTTCTAGCCACTTTAACATTTACAGACAGACAGACAGACAGACAGACAGACACACACACACACACACACACACACACACACAGAGTTTCCCCAATTCCCTTAATGCAAGGCCCACCAACCCTAATCCCCCCTCCAAAAAAAAAAAAAAAACATTGATTGTAGATTTATTTTGACGATGCATCATCTGCTTGAGAAATTTCAGGTATATTAGGCTGGGTGGGTATATGCACACCTATAACCCCAGTTATGGCCATTGTCCACAACTATAAAGCCAGCCTGTCCATTAGCCATTTCCACAAGACTCAATCTTAAAAAATAAAAGGCTGAAACCAGGTGTGGTGACACACACTTGTAATATCAGCACTTGGGAAACTAAGGCAAAAGGATTGCCGTAAGTTTGGAGGCCAGCAAAGCCAGCCTAAACTGCACAACAAAACCAAGGCAGACACAGACACACAGACAGACAAAAATAAAAAAGTGGGAGATGTAGCTCAGTAGTGGAGTGCCTTGAGTTTAATTCACAATACTAGGCTAGGGAAGTAACTCAGTGGTAGAGCCCTTGCCTCAAAGATTAAATTTCCAGTACCACAAAATGATTAGTTAAAAAAAAATTAACAACATTTAAACATAGGTTAATGTCTATCAATCAAATCTGCTTTCCAGTCTCATTAAGCATTTTAAGATTTATCAGACACTCAGAACATTTTAAACCAAATTTGCAGTTTCTGAACAAGGATCAGTAAATATAAAATAACTCCCATTAGTGTCAACAGGGTGTTATTCAGCTCTCTACAGAAGCCATATCTCATGGTGCCTAAAATTCTGGTAACTACTGTAGCAAAAACCATAAGATCATCTTGCATGCATGTAATCCCAGCACTTAGGAGGGTGAAGCAAGATCACTGTACATACAAGACCCACCTGAGCTACAAAGTGAGCTCAAGGCCAGCCTGAACTGCATAGTGAGACCTTATCTCAAAGAGATTTAAAAAAAAAATCATGAGACCACCTCAGAACTAAAACTTCATTTAAAAAATACATTAACTCTCATTTACCTTTAAATAATTAATTAGAACAATGTCTTATTTTATAAGCAAGTCATATAAACATGAGAATATTAAAGGGGAGATCAGTTTAACATAAATACTTTAAAAATAAATCTGAAGGTGTAGATGCCTTTGCCCTAGGAACCCAAATCTCTTCTCCTCTCCTTTAAAAAAGCAAATGGCACAGCTTCTGGAAATCCAGAAGAGGTGCCGCCTTGGTGACTGCGGAGGACAGACTTCTGTGCTGCAGCTTGCATCTGTATCCAGCAGCTTTTTCTTGAAATGCACTAAAGTATTCAACTTCATTCAAGTAAAGAGTTCCACTGTGTGGGCTGTGCATAACATTACACACTGAACCTAAAATTAAGGACTCTAAAATTTAACACATGATTAAAAATGTTTCATAAAGTTAAATGCAGTGAAATTTTTCAGGGAAAGCATCATTGAATAAACATTAACAAATAATAAATATTGTAAAGATAAACAGAAAGAACTAAGAGGATCACTATTCACAATTTAGTATGCTGGTTTGTCTTACTCAAGCTTGTAAAGCTGGTTGTCCCATATGTAAGCTGCATCATTCATATCTGTCAATTTCTTAAGCAAGATAATGAAGAAAAATAACTACAAAATACTGTCCTGTTACAAAAGAACAATAGCTGTCTAAATATTTCATATAACAGTCATTCTTAGTCTTCATTACCAAACCATTTCTAAGATATAAATTTAATATTTATCCATCTTGATACACCTAGCATCTAGAACAGTACATTGACAGAGAAAGGTGCTAACATTTCCAAATTCTCTAATCTCTGAGATTTTTGCACTGTTTTAAATATAAAATAGAAGTTATGTTTGAACTGGTACAATAACAAAAACATTGGTACTAAAACTAACAGATACTCCTAGCGGGTGAGAGGCCATTAACAAGTACTTGTATCTGCAGGTTTAAAGCTTTCAAAGCAAGGCGCAATGAAAATGAGCATCACCTTACCCTTTCTACCGGTGAACCATAGCATGCAATGCCGAAACATAGCAGTGGCAGATGGCATTGGTGTTATTAATATAAAAAAGGATAACAGCAGAGAAATGACAGCTGGCAGACAAGACACAGAAATGCAGATGAAATGAGCGCAAACTTGCTCTTGAAGCAGGGCAAAACCTTTAAGCAAAAGGCTGCACTAGCTTCAATTTACTTTACATTTTGAGTTTTACACGGACAAACACTGCAACCTTCGCAATCAGTCTTTAGACTCTTCATGCAGAAGCAGAACCACACTCCTTGATAAAGAAGATCAGCAACCTTCTGTAAACACAAGCCAGCAGCAGCAGCAGCCCATTACTCTGTTTTCACTGATTTTTATCCTTTAAAATTTTAATCTCCAACTGCCGCCAGATCCACAGTCATTTCAAACAGATCTGTATCCACTGCAGATACAAATCCCTGCCTAACCTGCAGTACCACTTCATCCAGAACATTCCTGTGCACGCATTCATGCAGGTTCAGTTGCAAAATCATTCAAATCATTCAGCAAATAACTTAAAAGAGGAGATAAGCAGTTGGGACTGTGAAGAGAAAGAATCTCTTCTTTAAGCTCACCCTGGAAATGGAAGGTTTTCTGATCAACAGTTATTGTGAAGGTGCTGTCGTCCTCATCGTCTATACCAATCACAGCTCCCTGTGAAACAAAGAGCAAAATCCCAATAAGGCAAACGATGACATCAGCAATATGCACTACTGCTACAGCCCTGAAATACTCAGTGCACCAAGGACACTGGAAGCAGGCTAGATAGAAAAGAGAAATCTGAGATTCTTTTCTTCCTTAAGGAGGAAGGACGAAAGGAGGAGGCTGGCAGAACACGCCAGTACCCTGCAGAGACACTTTCTATGCCCTGATAAAAGGACAGGGAAGAGGCAGAAGGGGGAGGGACAGAGACAGAAGCTGAACCTGGAATATGTACTGCATTGAAGAGTCAGTCACTCAGCCTTCCTGAACTTTAAATTGCTCACTAAAATGGGAATCAGAAACGTGCACCTGCCTATGTTGTTGTGAAGCTCAAAGAAGCAGGTGCTTTGGTCAGGCTTTTTCTGTGTTATGCTTGTTAGTGCAGAAATGCCAGATGATACCTGCTTCAAAATACTGCCCAACCCCTTTTGCCAGATACTCCCATAGCACTTGTATATTGCAGTGAAACTGCAGTTTTTCCATTAATTATGATTATCTGTTAATATGTCTGCCTCCCCCACTGAACTGCTATGAGCTCTCAGAAACCTAGAATTAATTTATTTATTTTGACACATGACACTCAAGTACAGAGCATATTTCTGTTGTTGTTGTGTTCTGTTTTGTCTTGGAGGATTTTTTGAGAGTGGATCTTGCTATGGAGCCCAAACTGGCCTCAAAAACAATCTTCCTGCCTCTGTCGCCTGAGTGCTAGGAACACAGGCATGTTTAAAAGAAAAAGAAAGAAAAGAAAAACATGAACAACTCTCCAAATAAGGGGAGAAGAAGGCAAGGAACTGGGTTTCAAATTGATTATTTTTGGCGACTGAGGACATAATTTAGTGACAGAGCTGCTTCCATTATGTGCCTGGCCCTAGGTACAAGCCCCAGAATCAAAAAATTCACTTTCTATAAGTTGTTTATTTTAATAAAATGGATAGCTTGGGGTGTTTTTAGTTTTGTTTTTGGTGGGGATTTTTTTTTGGGGGGGTTGGTCTTTTTGAGACAAGGTCTGGCTATGTAGTCCAGGCTGATCTTGAGCTCACTTTGTAGCCCAGATTGGGCTCAAAGTTACAACAATCCTACTGCATCAGCCTCCTGAGTGCTGGAATTACAGGCATGTGTCACCATACTTGGCTGTAGAGTTTGAAACCTTTACTTTTTTATATTCATCTATATGTACACTGTGAAGTCAACAGGAACTAAGGGAAGGAACAGGAGATTAAAATGGGGAGTTTACTGGTCACTGTCTTTAAGAAATAAGAATATTAAGAATTCTGGAGAGGAAATGGGACAAGTCAAATATTCTGCCTTGGTGATGAGAAGGTAGCATGCCACATACAAAACCTGAGACTCTGAAAACAAATAAAAGACTCCAGGGGCGAAAAATATCACATTAAAGAAGGCTCCATGCCAGGCACCACATGCTGCACCAGCCCTGCCTCTAGGCACTGAGCCAGCCACCAAGTCTGGGCGTGGTGGTGTGTGCCTGTAATTCCAGCACTGGAGAGGCTGAAAACAGGAAGATCACTGTAAGTCCGAGCTGCTAAGTGAGACCCTGTACCAAATACATAATAAAAATAAAAAAGAAGGGGCCAAGGAGATGGCTCAGCGGAATAAGTGTTTCCCTGACAAGCATAAAGGTCTGAGTTCAATCCCAGTTTTGCCAAAAAAAAAAATAATTATAATAATAAATAAATAAATAAATAAATATGAAGGCTACATAGAGGGAAATGGGGGTGCTATTCTTATTCCAGAAATATTAAGCAATAGAGTCAAATGTTTATTCATCCAGATGGACCTCACCTCTATCCAAATTCCATCCATTTAAGTTCAGCATGGTGGTGCGTGCCTATAATTCAGGCACTCAGGAAGCTGAAGCAGAAGGATCATTTTGAGTTCAAGACCAGCGTGGTCTACAAAGTACATTCAAGGCCAGCCTGAACCACATTGTTGGGGTGGTGGTGGTGGTAGTGTGGTACGGAGACTGAACCCCAGGGGTCTTCACACAGAGATATACCCCATCCCTTCATGAAGCTGCTAACCTACCTGGGCTGGGTTCAAGCTTGTGGTACTCTTGTCTCAGCCACCCCGAGTGCCCCTGGGTTCAATCCCTAGCACTGGGATCATAGGCATGTGCCACCATGCCCAGTTTGGGGGCCAGCATGCAGTACCAGGGATCAAACTTGGGTCCTGTGCCAGCCAGGCAGGTGCTTAAATTGCAGTGCTATCTCCCCAGCCCCCTAAAGATTTCCCACTGTTACAAGCCCAACTTCCTTCCTACCTCAGGGATTTAATAGGTACTCTGCCTCAAAGTTTATTCCACACAATGAAGAAAATACCAACCAATTTTACTTTTGTTATTCTTTCAGCTCAATTCCCCACTATTTGTGGGGGAGGAAAAAAAATGAAGCCCCATCTCTCTCTCTAGCTGTCCGCTTCCCTCTTACTGCTTTAAGAAAGGAGCTCTTTGAAAACTGGCCAATACTAAATCTTTCACCCACTGCTGCAATCTCAGCTCCTTCCACTCACTGCACCAAAACTCCCTGACAGGCCTCCAAAACCACTTCCTTACTCTTTAATTTGTCAAACAGCACTTTCTCTGAAGTGGTACTTATTGCTGCTACTGACCATTTTGTTCTCAAGACCTTTTTCCTTCAGTGGACCTTTCATACCTAAACTATGCTTCAGAATCATTTCTCCCAGGTAATTTTGATAACTTACATGGAAGAAAGCATTCTTTTCTGCATTGCACACTTTTCCCCTCTCCCCGAAGGCTGAAATTCATAGAGGAATTTGGAACCTAGCTAACAGCTTCCCACTCCAATCAAATCTTACCATTACCCTGAGAATCCTTCAAAATACATACATCCAATTATCTGACCCACACTTGTTAGTTTCTTGATTTGTTAAAAATAAATTTGATGGGCCTCATGTAATGGTGCTTGCCTGTAATCCCATCATTTGGGAGGCTAAGCCAGGAGGATCACCACAAGTTCAAGGCCATCCTGGGCTACACAGTGAGCTCAGAGCCAACCTGAACTACATAGTGAAACTCTGTCCCCCACCTCCCAAAGAGTAAGAAAAAAAAAAAAAGCCCTTCATAGTTATTAATGTGGTGCTGCAGTCCTGCAATCCCAGCACTGTGGGAGGTTGGGGAAGGAGGATGTCAAGTCTGAGACCAGTCTAAATAATTCAGCAACTTAGCAAGACCCTGTTTGTAAAGTCATAAAAAGGAGGTAGGAATGTAGCTCCTTGCGAAGGCCATGAGTTCAACCCTTAGAATACAAAAACACAAAGAAACAAATGGGGGGCAGGGCTGGGGATGTAGCACAGTGGAAAAGACAGTTTGCCGCCATTTTTATCAAAACCGCTCATTTCCCATGGCAGCACCTGAGATCTGCACTGTTCAATGAAACAGCCATTACACAGATGTAAGTATTAAATTTTAATTAAATAAAATAAAGGACATTTTTAAAACAACAGGGAGGTGTGGCTCAGCAGTACAGTGTGTGCTTACTCAGTATTAGCAAGGTCCTGAGTTCGGTCCCTATCAGACTAGCCATACTTCAAAAGCTCAACAACACTTGTTGCTAGTGGCCATGGTACTGGATGGCATAAACATAAAATATTCTAATCATTACAGAAAGTTCTACCAGTCTGCACTGTTCTGTATGTTGACATCACAGAGAACTGCAGTGAATGGCTGGCAGAACCAATTATTAAACATTCTCAATGAGCAAGGCACTATGCTAAGGATTTTACATACACCATATTACTTGAGGAAAGCTATTTCTAAATATAGCACATACAAAAATCATAAATGTACAAGTCAATAAGCACATCCTCCCCTTGTACCTCTCCTGTTTGTTTACCCTCCCCTCCATCTTAAAGGTAAACAAAGTCTTAGTTTCAACATTACAGAGTAGTTTTGTCTTTGAACTTTATTCCTTGAACTTTATACAGATTGGCTCATAATGCTTTTTTTTCTCTTGTATCTGTCTTCTATAACACAACATAAGCTATTATAAATATTCCCTCAAAAATCAATTTTCTTTTTTAAAAATCCATTTTCTAATTGTCAGTTACTGGTATACTGATTTTATATAGTGGCTTTGTCTCCAGCAACCTTGCTAAATTCACTGATCAGTGTTCACAGTGTCTCTAGACTGAATACTTCCTGGTCTCTCCCATTCTGCTCTGCCCTCCCACCCTGAACACTCAATCTTCATCTGAACCTCTCTTGCTTCTTTTTCTCCTGTCAGGCAAGAAAAGGGATCCCTTCTTCTACCTAAAACCCAGTCGTCGCTCATGCACATCCCTCATTACCTATCCAAATGCTCAAGTCACTCTCTTAAGCATTACACACTTTTCCCCTCTAAAGGCTGAAATTTGTAGAGGAATTTGGAACCTAGCTAACAGCTTCCCACTCCAACCAAATCTTACCATTACCCTGAGAATCCTTCGAAGTACATACATCCAATTATCTGACACACTCTCCTGTCTGTTTCTTGATTTGACAGGAATCATATCCCACATCTTCCTTTGCAATCCAACATCTTCCTTTAGTTAGCAAATGATCTCTGTCTCATTCCCGAATAGCCACAACCCAAGTCTCTTGCCTATAATTTTATCTTTCCATTCCTTGGCAGACATAGAACTAATGACCCTACTTCACCTTCACATATGAGAATATATGATCTGATTTGCCTGGAACAATCCTGGATCATTCCTGATGGCCCAGAACAATAACGAAGAGATAGATTCTACCTTTTGCACTCAAGGGTGAAATGTTTAGAGAATTTGTCACTGTGCTACAAGGCCCTTAGAGTTCTCCTCCACACCTCCCTATCCATCTTAACTAATCAAATTCTCTACTTGAACAGCACAAGGCTGATCAAGGGCCCCATCTTCTTTTAGACTACATCTTTCACATTCCCTCTGAATGTGAAACTACAACATCCCTTCTCTTCCCTCACCTAAGTGCATTACTACCTTCTTACAAATCTAGTAAAGCAAACTGCCTTTGATAATCCATTTTATGGCCCATTATGCCAACATGATACACATGGACCTATACAGAAACTTCTCATGATTTTTTTCTGGTTTCTGATGATCAACTTTTCACGTTGATTATCAGTACCTGAGCCCATTAAAAAAGTAAATAGAGGGCTGAGGAGATTTGGCAGTCTAAGCCCCTGCTTGGCAAACACAGGTCCCATGTTCAGTCCCCAGTACTGCATGCCCTTCAGGCCCCAGAACCCAGGCGCACTGTATAGACCCTGAAACTGCACAGCTAGACCCTGTACCAAAAAAAAAAAAAAAAAAAAAAAAAAACACCAAAAAGTAAATAGAAGAAAAAAGTAATTAGAAGTACACAGTCCTGTCCAATTGGGTGGATTTCCTGGCTCCTCCTTCCTATTTTTTCCATATGCACAGACATACTTCAGACAAAAATCATGGTTCTGGTGCCAAAGATGGAGAGATAATTTGTTTCCAAAATTTGGAAAAACAAAACAGGATTCTGGCTATTTGGGAGGTTAATCTCTCCTTGCAAAAAGAAAAGTGGACCAGTAGACTGGTGCCAGAAATAACAAAGGACCGATAAACCTCTCCAGAACACAGACTGCTTATGTAGCTCCCAAAAAACATGCAAAATTCTAGGAGTGCACAGCATGGCTGCTCCCACTACACCTCCACACCCTCTACATTCCCTCACTACTGAAATGCCCAGAAACCTCTTACATTCATACAGTGCCTCTACATGTGCGCTCTGAGAGAAAACAAATGAGATATTCAAAACTCATTCCGAGAAATCAAAAACTCTGTTCAAGGTCCAATGACTCAGTCTGGCATCTCCTCAAGACTCTTTCTTTACAGGATTTTGTGACAATAAACAATATTCACTAATTGCTTCAACATACTTACTAAATACTTGTTCTGGCCCAGGAACCATAATATCCAGGAGATACTCAAAAAGTAAGACCTGTCTCTGTACTGAAAGCAAAAGAATGGAGCCAACAGCACAGAAGGAAACAGGAAGGTTCAGGGCTGGGCTGCTCAGAAAAGGAGATGCTATGTGGAGGACCTTCTGCAGCTTCATGTATCCGTGGATTCAGCAAATACTTATTGCTCTATTCTAGGCACCAGTAGCAGAGTGCCAAACAACCTGCTTTACTTTTTTTCCATGCTACACTGTCTGATGCTTGCTTATGTTGAGAAAAAATATATATACATATACTCTATGTGTTAAAAAAAATATACATAGTACATATAAACATTACCTATGTGGAGATATATGTTTACCTCCTTTTTCTCACTAATACAAACTGGATATACATATTCTTTGTACATTTCTTTTAGGTATTCTTTTATGTTTTCTATTTCATGCATTCTTTTGATCTTCTTTCATCTTTTTGGATTTGTATTCTTTGTATTTTTCTGCAAAATAATCCTTTGGAAATATTTTCTCTCCTGCCCATAGGATAGCAAACAAAATCTCTCTGATCATGGTATCTTTTCTTGTACAAAAGCTTTAAATTTTGAATTTGTCAAACCTAGTAATCACTGTCATCATCATGTATGCTTTAAGAAAGACTCCTCTATTTTGATGTCATAAAGACATTCATCTATACTTCCAAGTTTAAATTTTCATTTTATAAACTTCCTAAGTCTAGGACTTACTTTTCTGTGTGTACAGCATGAGGTTCTTTTTTTCTACACAGACAATAAAATGACCCAGATTCACCTAGAGATAGTGTTATGTACCTAACTCCCAACACACACAGCCCTATTCAGCTTCTGTTTCACCCATCTATTTTCTTCTCCTTACATCAATACTCTACCTCAATTTCATTGAAAATCTTAATATCTGGAGCCGGCGAGATAATTCAGCAGTCTAAAGCGCCTGCTCAGACAAAGGTAAGCAACCATAGGGACCATGGTTCAATCCGCAGCACAATATGCTGCACCAACCCTGCTCCCAGGGCAGGCTGAGCTGGCCACACATACAATCTTACTATCTGGAGCAGAAAATCCCACAGTTTCTTATTATTTAAAATTGTGTCTCCCCCTTATGGTTTTAATGACTTTCAGAACCACCTTGCCAAGTATTTTTTGTTTTGACTTGACTCTCAATGTACTTATGATTTAGGAAGAATGTACATATATGTGTGATATAATATACAGCCAGGTATAAAAAGGGCATAGTTTTTCCTTTATTCAGTTATTTCTGGTGGCTGGGGAAGTGGCTTAGTAGAATAAGTGCTTTCCTGGCAAGTGCAAGGGCCTGAGTTCAATATCCGGTTCCACAAAAAAAAAATTCAGTTGTTTCTTTAGTCTTCCTACATTTTATACTTTTTTCCTTTAAAATAATGTATTTATTTTGTAAAATTCATTCCTAAGTAACTCAGAGTTCTCATTATAAGTAATTTTTCTTTAATTTTCTTTCCCTAGTTGGTTATGGGTCTTAAAACATTAGTGGTTTTCACCTATTCTTCTCATTAACTTGAAAAGTTAATCAGCTAATTTTTCTGGTGGCCAGATGTGGTGGCACACACCTATAATCCCAGTATTCTGGGAGGCTGAGGCAGGAGGGCCACATGTTCTGAGCAATTTAGCAAAACACTGTCTGGAAAAAATTTTTTTCGTTAAATATTTTAAAAGGCTGGATATAATTCAGTGTGAAAGCCCTGAGTTCAATCCCCAGTACTAAACTAATGCTATTATTTTTATGGTTTTTTTTTTTTAAGGTAAGGGTCTACAGGATGTTCGGGGTCTCACTACTAGATCGGACTCATAGTGATCTGCCTGTATATAGCCTCCCAAGAGCTGGCTTTACAGGCATGTGCCAGGCCCAGTCTCGACTGCCATCTCAGCATGCCCTGGGGGCGGAGCTGGCACGGCAGGCCCAGGGATAGGCCCCGCCCCTGGGATTGAACCCCCAACCTCTGAGTATATAGATTTTTCTAGATTTACTTAGATGATTATATAATCTTAAAATGCCAGTAATTTTTCTTCCCCCGTTCTGACACGTGGTTGTATTACTGCATGCTCCAGGATCTCTAGTATAGGCTGTCTAGACAATCCTTAGCAAATACTAACTGTAGTTCTCCTTCCAAGACTGTTCATGGCATTCACAGGGACATAACACAGTTACTTCCAGAGTATAACACGTAACAGTAGCAAAAGCAGAACCTGCGTCCTGCTACTGATTTGAAAGTGAATGCTCACACAACCTTGTTATTACGTGCTTGTATGATTTTTGTATTAAGGTTACACCAGCTTCACAAAACTGAGTAATTTTCCCAATTCTTGAAAACCCTCCCTACTCCTAATCTCAGGAACAGTAGGGTGATCTATTACTAGCAGGTTTGGCAAAAATGATAAAATGGTCCGATATACCACCTATATTTTCCTGAGTTAATTCTGATAATATATACTTTTCTACAAAGTTATGCTTTCATGTAAGCTTTCAAATTTATTGACAAAAGTCTTTACACAATCCTTCCTTCCCTCCCTCTCTCTCTGCCAGTCTGCAATTCACTATGGAGTCCAGGCTGGCCTCAAACTCAGCAATCCTCCTGCTCAGACTCATGAGTTATGAGATTATAGGCACACACCACCATACTTCCTTTCCTTTTCCCTCTAATATTGTTTATTTGTCCCTCTGCTTTTTCTCCCAGTCTGAAGGTTTATTTATTTATTTCAAAGGATCTTTCAGTTTGATGACCTGTTTATTTTCCTTTTCCTTAATGTATTTCACTTGTTGCTTTCTCCTTTCTAGTGTTACTTTTTATTTTTCTAATTTTATCATCTCATTAATTTTCAATTTCTATTTTATAATACATTCACTAAACTTATGAATCACAATAAAGAATAAGTCTTTAGATGTAGATTTAACATTATCCTTCATTATCACTCAGGTTTGAATATTTTGCAATTTCTACTATGATTTCTACATTTGCAAGTGAATTATTCAGAAATATATATGAAGCGGCTACTACTTTAAGGAGATTTCAAATTTATCTATGTGACACAAGGTTTTTGACATTCTCTTTTTATATAGCAATTTTGTTTTATTTTATTTTTTAATGTATTTAGTACGGGGTCTACAGGGCCTCATTACGTAGATCAGACTCGGTGATTCTCCTGTTTTTAGTATCCCAAGAGCTGGGATTACAGGCACGCATCACCACGCCCAGTCTCCATCCCATCTCAGCACGTGGGGGTGGGGAGCATGGCATGCTGGGAATGGAACCCAGGCTGCCGCACTCTGCCTAAGCAGGCGTTTTCATCCGCTGAGCTATATATCTGGCCAGTCCTTTTTTTTTTTTTTTTTTTTTTTTTTTTTTTTTGAGACAGGGTCTCACTATACAGTTCAGGCTGGCCTTAAGCTCACTTTGTAGCTCAGGCTGGTCTCGAACTCACAACAATCCTCCTGCCTCAGCCTCCCGAGTGCTGGGATTATAGGCATGCGCCACCACGCCCGGCTCTGGCCAGTCCTTAAAACATTTTATACCTGCTATTAATACAGTTACTCAGCTTTCCTCTAGTTAGCAATCTCCTTATTAGGTTTTAATTTATTATTAACGATATTTGGGTTTTTGTTTATTGGTATTTTTGTCTTATTGGTATTTTTTTTTGAGACAGGACCTCACTTTGTAACGCAGGATACCCTTAAACTTATTGTGTAACCCAGGATAGCCTTGAAATCTCAGCGATCGTCCTGCCTCAGCTTCACATTTGCTAAAATAACAAGTGTCCACCACACACCTAACAGCTTTTAAAGACGTCCATATCCCAGTCACAGAGATTAAACAGCTGTCTGCATCTTGTCCAAAGGAGAATATTTTCAACATTAATCAACAGAACAGATGGAGCTGGCAAAAAAGTAAGCACTACTTGAATTACCAAGAAAGGCCAAAATCAATCATATAATTTTTCACAATAAAATGACAACTGGTAATAGTTTTTATGAGATACAGATTTAACCAGACATTTTTTTTAAAGTAGATGTTTGCAACATGTGCATGATGATTACATTCATTATGGGGAGTTAGTACACATATACAACATATTTTAATTCTTTCTATTTCCTATTTCCCTCTTCTTTCTCTCCCCGTTAAGTATACATTTATTTGTTAGTTTGCTTCTTGGAGACGGGTTCTTGCTATGATGGCCTT
>PVKA01007740.1:0-76430 GCA_004027165.1 Ctenomys sociabilis
TTTTTAAATATACTAAATCATCAGTATGTCTTTTAAAGTATAAGAAGTTTAAATGTGTGTTGGCATTTTCATCTTCTTTTATGCTTCAATTATCTATTTTCCAAAATTGGTCAAAGTCAGTGTCTTTGTTCCAGTTCAAATTTTTCTCATGTCCATGTTCTCTTCTTCAACTGCATAGACAACTGCTGATTGCTCTAGTGCTTTCTTCTACTTTGTTTTTCTCATCACTTTGACTTCTTAGATTTTTTTCCAATTTTTATGTATTTGGTTGTTGCAGGGTCTCACTACGCAGCTTGGAGTCATGGTTGTCCTCCAGCTTTCAGCCTGCACAGTGCTGGGATTACAGGCCTGCCCACCCTGGGGGCCAGGGCTGGCTCGGCATCTAACCATGGTCCCCGAGCTTGCCTAAGCTTATATAAGCAGGTGCTGTAGACTACTGAGCTACCTTGCTGGCCCTTAATCAAGATTTTTGTGTCTTCCAGTCCTCCTGGATAGCTAAAGTCTCATAATCAGTCCTCTACATCTTGTTGACAGGGCAGCAGTTCATGGAGAGGAAGAGAAGTAGCAGCAACAGTGGCTACAGAGAGCATGCTGTCTCTGTCTCTCTTATGTCACATTCAGGCTATCTTCCCCATGCTGGGTGTAGCCCTCGCACCCATAATAATAGCACTTCTCAAACCCATAATCCTAGCCTTGGACCATGAATTAATCACAAACTATAGAACTATATCTCAATGACTGCATGAAGCTTTGGGGCAACAAATACACACAAAGCATAACAGACCCATATTAACACATGCATTTTTTTCTTTCTTTCTTTCTTTTTCTTTTTTTTTTTTTTTTTGTAAAATGCATGTGTTTCTGCAATGGCTTCCACTGACCAGTTTCTTCTTTTAGTGCCAGAATTTCACCCTTCTCCTCCCTGCCCACTACCACTGCCTAAAGGATAAATTAAAGTGCCTGTGTGTTACATTCAAAGCCTTTCCAAGGAAAATCCTACTGCTTTGTGCATTCTCGAAACATAGCATATAGTTTTATGCTTCTTTTACAATTATCTGGTCAAAGTGCAGAAAAGTAAAGCAGGACTGTACTTTTACTTAACTGTACTTACACTGGATAGACTATTTCTTTTCCTTCCAAAGTCATTTCTGTCATTACGTCAAGCTGGTCCCCTATGACTCTGTCCTGCTTACCGACTTCTTCTAAGTATGTACTTTTTTGCTGACTGGCTGGTATCCACATGGCAAAGGAAAATGGCTGCCTGTGGAAATTAACATGACTTTGGGGAGCATTCACGGCCTGTGGGAGTTGACAGAAGCTTCTACCTAAGCAAGAAGCTGGTATAATTAACCTTTCTGATCACAGGGAAACAGTCTCTGCTGGGACCCAAGAAGCATGCAAGTGAATTACTTCCTGGTCTAGTCTCCAGATGATAATGTAGGTTGCTTGGTTTCTTGATTGCAGCCTCAGATGGAATGCCCTGGACATTAGGGTTTGACTCCTGACCCACAGAACTAGAAATACTACAATAAATGTGTGCTGTTTTAGACTGCTATGTTTGGGTCTTTTTCTTGTTTAATATGTTTGTGAAATTAATAGAGTTATTAAGCTCAATAAGTTAGGTCAGGAAAAAAGTCACACTATCAATGAGATTCAATTGACACACCTGGAGTACCATGACACTACTTGTTTCCCACCTTTTTGGAATGTTTGCTCTTACCTGTGTTCTTTAGGGGTTTGCTTACAGGGTTCTCAGACACGTGGACCACACTTCATTCATAAAATGTTAGACCTGTTAGCTAATTTAATTGTATCACAATTGGAAGTTGTTGTTGTTGTTGTTGTTTTTTTCCTTCTCAGTTTTCATAATATCTTTCCTAGTCTGTTTGGGCTGCTGTACATGACACCAAAACTGGATAGCTTAAGCATCACTTTTTTTTTTTTTTTCAAGGTTGTAGTTTAAGAACTATATGCCAGAAAAATCGAGTCCTGATGAGAGTTCTCATTCTGTATTGCAGATAGCTACCTTCTCTCTGTGCTCTCACGTAGTTGTGATGAGAGAGGCAGATACAGAGGGAGAGAGACAGAGACAGAGATAGAAACACAGAGAGAGACAGACACAGAGACAGAGACAGACAAAGAGACAGACAGAGAGACAGAGACAGAGACACAGAGGCAGAAATGCAGATAGAACAAATAAGAAGCCTCTGATCTTTCTTCTCGTAAAGCCACTAATCCCGACATGAAGGCTCTACCTTCATGACCCTATCTAGATTGCCTACTTCTACATCTGAAATTACTGGTACAGTTGAGATTGGATATTCAGCATAGGATTTTTGGACAGACTCAGTTCATTCCACAGAAGTGGGGCAGGGAGATGGCTCAATGGAATAAGCATTTTCCTGGCAAGTGCAAGGGCCTGAGTTCAATCCCCAGTTCTGCAAAAACAAAAACAAAGACAAAAACAAACAACTAAAACTGGAATCAGATCTCCCACTCTACTCATCACCGTACTGTATCTTTAGGGAGAGATGGCTCAGTGGAATAAGTGCTTCCCTGGCAAGAGCAAGGGCCTGAGTTCAATCCCTGGTTCTGGGAAAAAAAAAAAAAACCCACAGAAAACATTCCACAGAATAATATTTTTGCTATCTCTTGTGATGATCCTCCACTTTAAGCATTGCATTAAATTCTGTTTGAGGAAGACCTGAGCAAACAAGTGTGGTGTGGCAGTAGCAGCGATGCACAAGATGATAATTATCTCTCTTTTCAATATATTTTTTTAACTTCATATTTTGACAGGGAATATGCATTTTTATCTATAAATCTTACATTGCTTTCTTTGAAATAAATTTAAAAGTGAAAAACTAATCATGAAGGTTACTATGTTTTAGCAAAATATACATGCATTAATATGGGTCCATTATGGTTTGTATGTATTTGTTAACCCAAAGTCTCATGCAGTGATTGAGGTCCAATTCTACAGTTTGTGATTTATTTACAATCCAAGGCTGGGATTATGGGTGTGAGTACTGCTGGGATTATGGGTGTGAACACTACACTCAGCCTGAAGAAGGTAGCCTGAATGTGACATATGACAGAGAGAAAGACTTGTTCTCTGTAGCCATTGTTGATGCTGTCAGCCATGTGTCACTCTGCCTTGGAGCCAGCTGATTATGGACTGAAACCTCCACTGACTTTGAGCTAAATAAACCTTTCTCTCCCTAATTTTGAGTGTCAGGTATTTGTCGCAGCAACAAGAGAACAGTGACTGAGCCAGGTTCACACACATTGCCCATAGTGACTAAATTTAGGCATGTTTCTTCTTTTGGATCAAATTCCTCCTTTGTGCTTATTCTTTTAAGATGAGCACATAGGTCTGCTGATGAGAAAAGCTTCCCCACTATTCTCTGGTAAGCCTTTCATAATTTCACAGAATAGAGCTCAAAATATTAAAGTACATATAGGCTTACTCAACTGTGTTTCTCTTGATCTATGTTAAATATTTGATACAGAGGGAAAATCATGTAATTTATTTTGTTTTGCTTCTACTATGGTGCCTTGCTTATGGGAGAAATACAGGGGTGATTTTTTAGAATAAGATAGTACTATATACAAAATGTAAGTGGATGTTTTTTTTTATATATAAACAAGACATGTTCTTGAACTCTATGCACACAAAATACTGACAGAAGTAAAATACCAGTAAGGACATATAAAGGTAAAAAAAAATGCTATTAAGCAAAAGTGTATAAGTGACAAGAAAATACAGTACTATTAAACATTGTGAATTAATTTCAGATGATTATATTCTTCTTCAAATTTTGCAAGTACAGAAGCTAGTTTAGTTTGCAAAACCTTCATATTAACCAAAGGGCATACAGAATTACATATAAATTTTAACAAGCAGATGAAGTTGTCATTAGTCACTTCTGTAATAAATTCAAGAATTTTCAAATATTTACTATCTTTTAATCTAATCTATCAGTCATTTATTGCATTCCTCCTAGATGTTTAAAAAAGCATCAAGCATTTAAAAACTATTAATGTACAACATAATATTAGCTTAAAGACTAGCCAATTGAAATGGAAAATAAATACACTTATCTTTCCCTATTACTTTCCTAAGAATGTTCTTGTGCATTGCTATTTACATAATATATAAATCTCAATTGTGTTGAATATATTCACCCACTTGCTTGCCTGCCTGCCTGCCTGCCTGCCTGCCTTCCTTCCTTCCTTCCTTCCTTCCTTCCTTCCTTCCTTCCTTCCTTCCTTCCTTCCTTCCTTCTTCCTCCAACTATTCTTATGAAATAGCCTACCAAACTAAGTGCTCAAAGTTACACTATAAAAGTTATATATTTTAAGTAAGTAAATAACAACCTTATTCTCTGAGGAAATAAATGGGAAATTATTTTGTTTAACCATTCAAATGAAAGAGGTATCCATATGATGTCAACTATTTTTATGAGAAAGTTATAGAAAATTTATAGTTATAGAACTAAAAGTGCTTTTATTAATAGAAAAAAATCATCTAAATAAATTCAATCTTGAAGTTATTCTACACAGTGGACTCCTTTCTGTTGGAGGGAGAGGTAGTATTTGTGTGTCTCATGTAACCAGCCATCAGAGAGAAGAAAATCTATCTATATCCAAATACTTTAGCTGAACAAGTACCAGCCTTAGTCAAAGAAAAAATATTTCAGTTCTAGCTATTCCTTGAGGCCAAATATTTGGATTCTGATTTTTTTTCAGTGTTCATCTTCAGGTTTTATGATCATGAGACGCAGTGAATTAATTCTCTTCAAGCTGAGAGAAAATGCTCTAGCATTGATGAAGTTATTTTCTTTGTTTAAGATTATTAATTCAAGAATCCCCGTGTTATGATTGGTATAGCTGCAATTTGTGTGCTCAATAATATTAGAGATACACTTTGAATAAAAAGGCTTCAATAGTCTCCACTATAATAAATGAAATGGGACTTGCCATAGAAATAGTAATATTTAAAAGTACTTAGCTTGAGCAATCAAATTAATTTATTATAGTGTTCCTCTATAGTGAGAAAGGGACTATTTTCAATTCAGTATTATAAATCTATATGGAGACCAAGGGCAAAAATAAGTGAAAATGTGGTTCCATTGACCCTGAAAGGCAGAAGTTGTTTCATGTGTTGGCAGACGTTTAAAGATTCATTTGCCATGCATTTCTTGTTAATGTATTTCAATTGTAGTGGGCATGCATTTGCTGACAATGCATGAGATCGTATTTGTTCAGTGGACCTCAACGTGTGCAGCACTCATCAGAAAGCCTGTGGGATTATGCCACAGATAGTGTTCATTGTGCTTCCACAAAAGATCAGCTTTTGCAGTATTATTTTAAGGAAGAATAGCTCTAAAATTTCAATAAAATTACTGAGGAGCAAGGCCTACAAGTCTTCCCAATGTGGACAGCTGCTACATTAAATCTCTCTCGTGAATCACAAATCAGAATAATCATTTGATGGTGATCTCCATACAAAGACATAAATATCACAGAATAAGAGATGTCATGTAGAGTGTGTATATTTACCAAGCTGAGTTGAGTTTTTGGGAGCACTGAATTTATGAGGTTGGACGTGATTTACTCTCTGTGTAGACCACTCGGGTCTGCTGTGTTTTGAAGTCCTACACTGAGATTCTTCTCTAGTAACTGTTCCTTACAAAATAAGCTGCCACGATGTGCTCAAGGAGTAGGAGTATCTTGCAGGTTGTGGCCTATTAATGGAGTCCACTCTGCATCGGAGATTGAATAAGTACTCCTTCTTTGGTAATAACCTTGCCAAAGCTGTACTCTGATGTACTGCTATAGCAGTTTTGTTTTTATGCTCAATATTTTCTGTCTGTACTAATTCTCATTGTTACATGACACACCACTGTATGCTTACTTCAGGTGGAATTTCCTCATTCATTTCTTCATGGAAAGTCATCTGACTTCTTTTTCATCTGTATGATCAAGGCGTAAATGCACACTGAGGAACTGTTCGCTGGTTACTTTCCATTGCCTTCCACAGTACTCTGGCAGCCTGAACCCCATACGTCTACGGCACTTTTACTGTCTTCTCTCTGGCTTCGAGAAGGATTCATCCAAGGGAGATGATGGCAGGCAATTGAAGATTAGAGGTCAAGAAAGAGTAGAAGTGCTTTTACTTCAGTTTATATCTTCTGTATTTTAGTTATATCAGTCATAAATTTACAATCTAATACATATTTGCAAAGTTAACTCAGCTTGAGAGCATGCACCCTAATGGACATAAAGATTGCTGTCAGTAGCCCAGGTGTTTCTTGTAGCCATGACCACCTACACTGTCAGTGTAGATCACTTTTACTTTATTTGAATATTACCTTATTAGAGGCCGACAAACCACTAGGAAAATAACAAGATAGAAAGTATTAATTATTGAATCTTTGATATAATTCAAGTTTAAAAAAAAAGATACATAAACAGCTACAATCTCTTAATTCACTGATAAGAGACATCTGCTATAATAATGTCTGTAAGTATAATATCATGTGTGTACCTTGTACGATACCAAAACATTATGAAAACAGTTTGCAATGTATTAATTTATTGAATCCATCTTGTTAGGGTGTCTTAAAACTGTCTCATTGATATTTGTACTTGAATAAAATAATAAATAAATAAATAAAATAAAAAAGAATATTACATTATTAGAACAACTATGTTTCTCTATAATTCAAGGCAACATTATGGAATTAGGCCATGTTATTGTACATAATATTCACTATTTTTCAGTAATGTATAGTATCCTATAGAATGAAAATGTCACAGAGTGTCAGTTTTATTACTCATAGTTATTTAAATTATTTCTAGTTGACTCAGACTATGAATAGTGCTTTCAAGAACATACATATAAATGCTTTATACACATAACTAGAAGTCATACCTAGAGATATAACTGTTAGGTGATAGCATGTGGGACTCCATCGCTCATCTCTTCTGGGAAACAAGGCCCCTGCCACAGCCAGTCCCCACCTCTGCTTTACCCCATTTACTGAAGTATGTGGAGTCGACTTTATTAAAAACAAGTATTTCTGGCAATGAAGCTCCCAGGTGGGCATACATCAAAACTATCTGTGCTAAAAAATACCACGTCTTGTGGATGCAAGTAGAGTGCATACTCATAAGTGAAATAAATCAGATCCGCCTGTGCAAGCAGCATCTTGCCTCCCTAGTGTAAGAAGCTGGAAGAGTGAATAAAATCTGAAAGGTACACAAGACATTGTGAAAGGGAATGAAACTGCTCAAAAAAAAAGAAGATTGACTGAGATTGGGGAAATGTGAAAACTAAGAAGGAAGGAAAAATGTACATACGTATTTTTGTACACAATGTACATACAAGATAGCTGTGATAATTGTACTACTAATTTATTTTAGTGTATTGAAATGAATAGTTAGTGCCTAATGTTTTAGTCAGTTTTGCATACCTATATCTAGTAATCTGAACAACTACTTTGAAGATAATAATACTCAGTATAATAACCATCATTATTTTCCTATCACATTGTTTTGAAATTCTGTATCTTTGTTTTAAAATTCCCTTTACAAAACTATCTATGGGTTGCTAGTGGGCGGCCTAGTGTGGCTACAAAGTTTCTTCTGACCCCCACCTACCCCTGATTGATTTCCATAAAAACCATAAGCTTTTGGAGAGGCCTTTCCTAAAGAAAATATTGGGGAAACTAGTGGGGGGGGGGTGTGTACAACTGAGTTGTATTCTTATCCTCAGTCTTTTGTTTTTGATTTTTTAAATTCTGCTAGTAAAACTCAAACTTCAATGCCTCCTGCTTCATGCTAGCACTTTTCAATTTTCGCATTTAAAATCCTAATAGGGGTCTACTGGTATAATACTATAATTTAAATTTCTCTAATAATACAGGGAGTTTAAGTTTACTGGAAGGATGGACTTTATGAAATACACTTTTCTAATTGTTATATCTTCTTTAATTTTATTAATTCTTTTCAATTTATAGAGGAATTTTTGTCATGTATATGAATTTACAAATATCTTCCTTCTTGAAAACTACTTTTTTACTTTGCTGGTGATTTCTCTAGATTAATGGTTATTAACTATAATAATCTTCAATTTTATACTGTTTATTTTCTTTTGTTTTTTGATCTTCTTTAAGGTCTATATTTTATCTCAAGATTCTGTCTACTTTGCTATGTTAAAATTGGAGAATCTGTAAAAATGTTTGTCATAATTGTATGCACTTAACTGGGAATCAAGTTTTCACCTCCACTTATGAAAGACTGACCTATAATTTTTCTTACTTATGTTAACTTGTTCAGCTATACTCCTTCTAAATTTATATTTTATATGCTAAGTGTTTCTCTCATAAATAGCACAGAGGGAACTGTTTAGATCTTTGAACTATCAAATGTTTCCCATTCTTATTGGTACATTCATATTTTTAACAATACTATTTTGTCATTTCTCTTTTGTTTCAATTTTTCTGTGCTTCTATTTTCAGTTCTTGCTTTTGCTTGATATTTATTAATATAACTATATAGCTTATCACCCCAACCATAGCATACACTTTTTTATTATTACTAAACATTAAAACTTACTGTACAAATCAGGTGGCCTACATGAATCCAATAGCAAGGTCTAGATCAAGAGGTCCAATCAAGTCTTCAGGGCCAACCATTCCACATTATCTGAATTGACCCAGGCCTACCTGGGAAGAATTGAAAGAGCAACTGGAAAACAAAACAAAAGGCTCTAAGGCTTTGGCTGAATTTGATAAAAAAAAAAAAAAAAAAAAAAAAAAAAAAAAAAAAAAAAAAAAAAAAAAAAAAAAAAAAAGAATGAGAATTAGAAGAAAGAACTAGAAAAGCAAGACAGAAACTATTAAGTGGAAATGAGAGCTCATCCAAAAAAGTCAGAAAAAGGAAAGAAAAGAAGGACTCTGTAGGTATTCATCTTCTTCATTGAGCTCTGACACTTCTAGCAGTTCTTCAGATTCTAAGGATGAGGAGAAGGCAAGGAAAAAAGAGAAAGAAAAGGACCCATTCGTATAAATCTTCTGAAAGCTCCCTGTCAGAAACTGAGTCAGACAATAAGTTTAGAAAGGAAAAAGAAGTCAAAGGGTGCAACCGAGAAAGAAAAGGACATTAAAGGACTTATCAAGGAAAGAAAGATGTGTTCTAAAGATGAACCTTCTTCATCTAAGTCCTTGTCAGAATCAGGTCATGCTGAAGGGGAACAAGCAAAAAAGAAGAAAAGCAGTGAAGAACAAGAAAAAGAAACAGAAAAAAAAAATAGAAAAAGAAGCATAAGAAACACAGTAAGAAGAAGAAAATGAAGGGTGCTAGTTCAAGTCCTGAGTCATCATAACATTAACAAAAACCTGGACTCTCCTGTGAAGAAAGTGCCATGTCTAAAGAACTTTTAACTGTGAAATTATGATATATTTACTAACATGCATGGATTTTCCTGTTCTTAGATTATTCCTGGACTATTCAATAGGTGCTCCAATGCCTCTATGTAAAAGGGCCATAATTATTACTTGCTGCTTTGAACATCTACTTTTTTTCCTTCACTATGGATAACCTCAGAAATAACACCCTGTAGTCATACTCATGGTTAAAATATTTGGGAAGAAAAACTAATATTTTTGACTAGAAGTATCTAGTGACCAATAGAAATGACTCTGGACACATCTTAAGGTTTAATCAGAAATGGCCAGATGACTCTAGTTAAATTTTTAAAGTAGGGATTATATTAATATTTTGAAATTCTTACTCTGTAGATAAGTGTATCTTAATTTTTCCCCTTGTATACTTTTTTATTTACCTTGGAAAGGAGCTTTTAGGGTGGGGAGAGGGGTGGTTTGGTATCTCTTTAGACAGCATAATAGTGTACCTTTGGTCCTTACACCGCCCACTTTGGTGGGCACAGTAGCCATGCCTCCTGATGAGGTCAGAGCTGGGTATGAGACTTCTTTCCCTTTATTAAGCTTGATAGCATCTGTGGACTTTAACATCTGCCGCTTTGAGTGAAACAGAGAAATAGCTCTTGAAGCTTGAGAAAGACCCAAAACTCTGAGTTTGTACCTCCACATCAACAAAAATAAAATGTATTTTGGCTTTAGAATGTGTCATGTCAGGGTTGGCCAAATAGCTCAGCAGATTAAAGCACCTACTTAGGCAGATGGTAGGGCCAGGAGTCCCATTCCCTGGCTTGCCATGCTCTTTCTCACACCAGGGGCATGCTGAGACAGAGATTGAGACTGGGCACGGTGGCCTATAATCCCAACACTTAGGAAACTGTAAACAGGAGGATCACTACAAGTCTGATCTTTGGCACCCTTGCCAAGACACTTTAAGCATGTAAAAAGCGGGTTTTGAGTTTTTGTTTTAAACAGCTTCATATTGAAACTGAGACTTACAAACAAGTTGAGTGGCAGGCTGGTATGCTGTATCTCGTTACATAAATCTGTTACCAGAATCTTAGCAAATAAAAAAAATTAATGCACATAGTTTTAATGAAAGTTTGAGATATGTTTCTCTCATTTTCTTTTTCTGAAAACTTATAAGCATATTTATAAATTTAACTTGTAATTTATAGCCTTTCAACAGTATCCCCTCCTACTTTTTTCACTTCTGAAGTTACAGATTTTAGTTTTGGTGTATTTACAAACTTACTCATGTTTGCTAATATCTCAGTTCGAAGTTTTGTTCAGCTTTGTATTTATATCTTCTTGTTTTATTTCCTGTTTCTCTAAAAGACATCTTTCAGAGGACATCTTCTGACCACCAATTAATGGCTAGCTCTCAGTTCTTGTTTCCTTTTTGTCCTTCGACACAGGTATGGTTGGGCATACAGTGGAAGGCTGATATTCTCTTCTGCAGCACTTTGAAGATACCCTTACTTATTTTCTGGTTTCTATTCTTGCTCTTGTTGGTTAATTGCTTTCCTGATAGCATCCCCAGCTGGGAACTACGTGGCTGCCTTCAGGGATAGTGTTCTGCCATCCCTCCGTAATGTGGAGATCCATTTCAGTATGCTTTATATTTCCAGTTCTGGAGTTAGAGAATTGTCTCTTATCAACTTGAGAAATCTGTTGTCCTTGTGGTGGACTATTCCTGCTCTACCTTATCAGTTCTTTATTTTGAGATTCTGACAAAATTTTTATGCGGTCTCATTGCATTTCATGTCATTTTAATATCTTTTCTATTTTCTACCTTTTTATACTTAGTGATGTTGTCAAACCTATGTCTTCAATTGTGTAAACAGTCAGCTATTTTATTGTGTGTTGAGCTTTTGATTTCTATGATTTGTATTATGAGATATTTTATTAGGCTCTTTTACTCTTTGGGAATGATACTATTTTGTTTCTTAATTACCATTGAATCCTTTATCTCATTGACCATTTTAAAGAAAACATTTTGTATCACACACACACAGACACACACACACACACAATTTCTTATTTGGTTTCATGCAATCTCCCATTTCAGTGTCTAATTTTGATCTTTGTTTCTCTTGATCCATTCATATATGTTGATATTCTTGTTGCATATTTTGCAATTATAGTGAATATTTCTTATGGCAACACTGAAAATCTTTTTTATTTCTGACAGTGTGAGTTTTGAAATGAATAAAGTACTGTCCTTCAGAGAGGACATCTATCCTGCTTTTGTCTGGTGGCTGGGCATTAACAGTTAACAGTACAGGCAGACTCTAAAACTTCTTAGTTTAGAGTTTCTCTTATCTTTCATGCATTATGTACCTGAATCTAAAGCCTTAGGTTGTAAGCTGGTAATTACAAATAGATACTTTTTAAAAGTAAATTTCCTGATAAATTTCCAGGTAAATTTCCTTGATTCCTAAGGAAGTACTGGCACGCAGCATCAGACTGTTTATCCTGGTTCAATTTTTCACATATGGTGTAACCTTTCAAGAGCCTTAGTTTCACGTAAAGTGCATATCAACTCCCACTTTGAGTTCAATACCAGATAAACCATGGGGATTAATTCTACCTTTCATATTTCTTTTTTGGTTTAACCAAAAAAGATTGAACCTAGGCCCTCGCACTTGCCAGGCAAGCGCTTATTCTACTGAGCCATTTCCGCAGCCCCTCTACCTTTCATATTTCTTATGCTTTCATTAAGGTCACATATTTGCATGGTGGTACTACTGTGGTCACTATCTTTTTGTTCTTTTGTATCCTAAGTATTTTCCTTATTTTGTTTGCTCATAGATACATACATAAAAGAAAGTTGAATTTTTTCTTTTATTGCTGTACATTTTATATTATGAGACTCTTCAAGATATTTAGTCCACTTTCTTTGTATAAACAAGAGAGAAGCATCCGTGTGGAAAACAGTTAAATACTTCTATGAGAGGATATACGACGTGTAACAGTTCACAATAGTGTTCACCTTTGCTGAAATAAAAAGAAGACACTGAAATTAATACACATCCCAAACCAAAAAAGTGATATAATTTCAGGATTTAGAGCGATGCCTTTTTTGTGTGGCAACTTTCATGTTTGGTATAGAACCCTGCATTTTGCTTGGGCTAGGCCTCCCTAGTCCACGTTTCCAAGGCCAGGTGGTGTCATAAAAAATTTCAGTTTAATTAAGCAGTCATGACAATCTGTTTACTTTAAATTAATTAGTTTTTCTCTCTTCCAACTTTTCAGTCTTTATGTGCTTTTCTTTCTAAAATTACTAATTCTCACTTTTGTCATTTGTTTCTAAAGAAAAACAGGCTATTTCTATATCTAAGCTTTACCGTAATAAATACTCAGTGTTAACAAGCTAAATAATCATAGGTTTTGTTTGTCCATTAATAAAGGTGAAGTGAAGCTTTATGTTTATGTCATTTTATCTAGCCATCACTGGATTGAAAATTCACCATGAAGATTAATGAAGTATGTCTTTAATGAGGCCTCAGAGGTTCTGAAACAAATTCTTTTAAGTATAGGTAGTTTTCTTGAATAAAATGAAATTATCATCAATGCCTCCAGAAGTTCAAATCCTCCTCATAGACATAAAATATATTTTCATATTTGTTTTAAAATATGAAAATTTACTGGAGAATAAGAATAGGTTCTGTGAGAAAGGTGGGGATCCAGATGTGGTGCCCTGCAGTGATTCTGAGAAGCATCAGCAGATTTTTGAAACTAGCAGTTGATTGGTAGAATTCTCACCCTGACTAACTATATATGCTGATATTTGTGAACCAAGCAACTGTACTGAAGATAACAATGTGTAATAGAAGTGCCATGCTTTGAATGACTGTCACTGTGGTCTTCTAAATACGTATGGCTTGTCATGACATACCAATTATTGCCACACTGTCTCTCAAGTAAATGTTTTTTTTTAAGGGGTAATAAATGAAAAAAAAGACAAGAAAAAAAGTTACAGGATTATGCTGCTACAAGGATGTATATGTTTAGATTTCTAAATTTCTGTGTAAATATATGTAATTGGTTATTCACATTTTAAAAATATTTTTATTTTTAAATTTTTCTCCATATTCTGTAGGGAATTAAATTTTAACATATCAATATTTGATGGAAAATACCTGTTCCATGTCATGTCCAGAATGTTTGCTATTCAGACAGATAGTGAGGTTAGATAGTTAAACCCAGCTGCATATCTTGCAGGTAATAAGAAGCTTCTCTTCTGGAGGGTTAGCAACCTAAGTTTGAAGACCGAAAATTAGAGAAATAGAGGGGCTGGAAAGACAGTCAACATTTTGGCCCTAGCCTTTCAAGGTCAGTGAGACTCAGGACATAGGAGAACCTGTACCATAACCTCATGTAACTCAGTTGTGTCCTGAATTTTCTTATCAAGGACATTATGGAGCTACAAAGCAATGTAGTTGACAATGTAAATTATGCCTATGGAGAGTCACAGGAAGAGAAAACATTCTCTCAGGCTTTAACAGAGAGAAAAATGGTCAAGCAATGTCCGAGACTTATCCACATGGCTGCCACTGACAAAGGATCTGCAAACTGCAGTACAGGGTTACAAGATAAATACTGAGGGCACCTGACTGACCTTATCAGATACAAAAGTTATCTTTCTTGTTATACAGGTCTTGCTTTATCTTGGCCTTAGCCATCCAGAAGAAAAGTATAAAAACAAGGTATATATAGTAAAGCCATATTAATATGCTGAGCTGTGAAAAGTTCAAGTCAATAACTTCTGACATTGTCAGAACTGCAGATAACCCACTACTATTGTGGAATGTTGGACTGTGTTGGATTGTTTTGGAATACCAATGGAATATCCATTTCTGACAGGACTAAACACAAAAAGGGGTTACAAAAGAAGGAACATTTTGTATCTGCATATGCCAAAATAGTTAGGATGGATAAACAACTACTTTCACTTTTTTTTTTTTTTTAAATTTAGTGCAGGGTCCACAGGGTCTCATTATGTCAACTGGACTCCTAGTGATTCTCCTGTTTTCAGCCTCTCAAGTGCTGGGATTACAGGAATGCGCCACCATGCCCAGTCTCAATTGCAATCTCAGTGAGCCCTGGTGGTGGGGACAGCATGGCAGGCCGGGGATCAAATCTCTAAGCCCTGTGGAGGTTTAGCTCAGGTGCCTTAATCCTCTGAGCTATTTGGCTGTCTCTGTTAGAACATAGTTCTTTACAGAAAGAAGATGGAGATCAGTTAAGGCATATCCTCTAACTCTATGGGGCTTGAAGTGGGTTGCAGAATGGGGTGCAGTGTGCAAGCATCACCTTCCAAATTTGAAGCCTTCCTTAAGGATGAATCTGTGTCTTAGGTCAACTGGGATAAACACTATAATTTGCTGTCCAGGGGTTATTTCTGCTCCATACACTGGTACTCACTTTTTGCGGTGTCCCCTGGCACTCAGCAGTTGTACCAGCCTCTGTATCGGAGTTTACTAGAACTCTGGGTCAAGTGAAGCAGTCCACTTCGCAATTTAACACACTTGTAGGAGTCCATAGGTTCTCGTTCTTCACTCTCATGGTAATTCAAAAAGAACATCTTTGTGTGTTTCACAGCTTACCCAGGTTGCAACTGTGCAAAGATTTCTCTTTTTACATTCTACTTCCAGTTAATTAATACAGAGCTCTCTGTTCTTTTTAAAGAGTGCGCAGTGGCCCGAGCCTCGGGGGATTAATTTCAACCTCATCTATAACTCATATATAACATCCTGAAGCAGTCTGGTGTAACTGCTGTGAATGTCTCCTCAGTTGTCAGGTTAGCTACTGACAATAAAGCACAGCAATAAAAACATATCTAATTATAAAGCATAGCTATTTTGTTTAGAATCTGTCCTTGCAAGGTGCTAGCTGTCAGAGGCAAATGATTTAATCAGTCACTATTTTGTACTCATTCCTAAACTTGAAATGATATTAATAACTATGGAGTTATTTTTATAAGGACTAAAAGAGAGAATGTATACATTCATATATATACATATACATATATATTTATCACTTGAGCATTAACCAGCACATTAATAAGCCATAAAAATTTTTAGCTGTTATAATTATTAACCTTGAGGCCCAGTTGTTATATTCTTATATAGCCTAATCTGTCAATTAAATGGCTTACAATATGACATTTATTCTTAGATATAAAGATACATTGTACATAAGTACATACAAGCACACATATTACGTATACACATGCATACTCACACACACACATACATACACGCGTTCCCTATTGAAATGGAGGCACTTGTGCATGGACAAGGGTTTTGTGTGAGTGGGATGGCAGACGTCATCTTCCTTTTCAGATTACCTCATTTGCTAAGCCAGCCTTGTGCTCCGCTTCCAATAAAAAGGTTTGTTTATCATGCTGTACTCTGTCTTGATGATGAGAAGTTTACTGATACTCAATTTGATTTTATAAACAGTGTTCACTGGCTTTTAAAACTGGGCAGGAGTTTTAAGATTTTTTTTTTTTTACAGGAGGTATTTTGTTTATTACTATTTTGATAAGCTATTATGTTTTGCTTTCTAGAATAGAATCATTTATTTCTCAACATCTGAATTCTTGAAATTTCTAAAGGAAAGCAACTTGTTATTATTCCAAAGTTTTCTATTTCTTTCTATCCTTTGTATTTAAATTAAAACAATTTAATGTGATTTTGTAATGCATGGTTGCTTTTAGTATATATTAGAAACTTATTCACTAGAATGGAGATTGTTTCATTGTAACATTTTCTGTTATCACATTTCAAAGAACTAATGTACATAAAAGCAAGAAAGAAGGGAAAAAGCTATATTTAAGTATATATGCAGGATAATTTGGATAATTGTACTGATGATTTCTGCTGGTATTTTGAAAGGAGCAGTTAAGGCTTCTTTTGTAGATCTTATTTTTTTCTTTTTAATTTCTTATAAAATTTTTAATGTATTTGTTATAGGGCCTCACTAGGAAGCTTTGACCTTCGTGATCCTCCTTAACTCAGCCTTCTTGGAGCTGGGATTTCAGGCATGCACCACCACACACAATCTGAGTGACCGTGTGCAGGCCCAGGGCACCATGTGGTGCTGGGCAAGCCCCAGTGCCTGAACTATCCTGTTGGTCCTCATTTTATTTTTTCAAACAAATTCTGCATGCTCATATCTGGTAACCTAAGCAACTAATTTCAAGATACCATCATGCAATACAGAAACTATTGTTAAATTTTACTTTGTTTAGTGAAATTTTGTATCATTTTTAATGCTGTTTTTAATTACTGTTTTGTATTTAAAAAATAATAAATAAAAGCATTTATTTCCATAGCCAGGAGACAAGCAAAGAGCTGAGAACATACTACACAATGAACATAATCTTGAGTGGCTCTTTCTCACTTTGTTAGCCTGCTCTCCTGCCTTCAATCATTCCTTCTAACTCTAAGAAAATACGATTCCACCTCCTAATAAGCAGTATGAGAAGAGCCGCTTTCCTGGTCTCCTGTGAAGCTCTGCAGAGACATGGTTCCTTGTTCTCCCAATCAGGTGTATTCAGCCAACTCTGGCAACAAGAGGGTGGCAGTGTGTGGCCTGTGACTTTAGGGCTGTCAGCATGCTGGTGGAAGCACCCCATGCTGGGGAAGGAGGCTGCGAGTAGCTCGTGTGTTCAAGTACACTGTGGGCTTGTTGATAGTAGTAAGGAAGAACACACTACAGGAGCAAAAGTCAGAGGAATCGGCATTTCAGAACACCAAACTGTATTCTTTGGCTCTGGGAAATTTCTGAAACTTGTGATCTGACCTTTCACATCTCTTTTATGCTTAAAATAAGTTTGATTGTCTAAAACTCAGAAATTTTAATAACATGTAAAATGATTAAATCCTCTAGTCTCTTACTGTATTTCCTTTCACCCAAAGCCCAAATCCCTTCTATATTTCTGTTTTTAAAACATAACAGTCTTAAGGCTTTTGTAGATAAATGGATGCTGATAGAGACTGTACTGGTAAGTGAAATAAATCAGATCCACATGTGCTAACATTGTGTGGCTCACTGGTGTGAGAACTTGCTAGAATAATTAAAATCTAGAAGGTACAGTAGATACTGTGAAAGGGAAGGGATTTGTTCAATGGGAAGGAAAAATTGGCATGAGGAAAAGGACAGTGAAAGAAGGGAAAAAGATATATTTAGGTACATATACAGAATAGTTGTGATAATTATGCTGTTAATTTCTGCTGGTCTTTTGAAAGACCATTTATTTACTTATTTTTTTTAAATTTTAGGGAAGAGTCTACAGGGTATTCAGGGTCTCACTACTAGACTGGACTCATAGCAATCCACCTGTTTGCAGCCTCCCAAGAGCTGGGATCACAGGTGCATGGCACCACATCCAGACTCAATTGCTAGCTCAGAGTGTCCTGGGAGTGGGCCCGGCATGGCAGGCCCTGGGATCGAACCCCCGGTCCCACTGAGCTATTTGGCTGGCTGTGATTAAGGTATTAGAGTCTGAAGGCCCAATAGAGTCCAAATTCTACTTAATTACAATGTTTTCTTAATGTCAATGTTTATCATTTCTCAATGAAAGACATAGTCTAATTATTTATTCAAGGAAGACAGACTAATCTAAGCATAATCGAACTGTAGCATTTCTAAGGGTTGTTTGAATCTGGCTAGTAGACTTATAAAATTCTTTCTATGATGGCTTTTAAAGTGTCTCAAAGAATGCTCTAGATTAAATGTATTTTGGAAGGCACTTTAGGTAATAAACTATAAATTTTATCTTTAAAATTCTAGTTTATTCTAGACTTTTGATTGCCTACAAAAATAATAATACTGGCTGAGGAAACAGTAGCATATGATATTTGCAGTAAAATTTTTATGTATTCAAATAGTGAAATATTTTCAAATTTTCTCAGACATGTGGACAGTGATACATACTATTTAGAAAAGACAAAGAATCCCTAAATGGGAAGCATAACAGAAAAACTATTAGTGGGTGTTGATTTCTTCATTGTTTTCCCTTTTGCTTATTCCCATGCAAATATATGCATGAAGTACAACTTAGATTAATTGGTTGATGAAAACAATATTGATTGGGAACTTGGAAAAATCTGCTTGATATTGATTAAAAGTTAGGTAATGTAAACTAAATTGTCAAAGTTCTGGAAAACTATGAAACCTCTGAAGGTTGAAATGTTATAAAGAAATACTGTTTATGAGGGCTTCTCTAGAGTTTTTTACAGTGTTTATAAGAGTATGTGACAGAAAACAACACAGTGTTGATCACAACAATCGGGATAATACATATCACCTTGGCTTTGCTGAATTTTTCATTACCTCAGATATAAATGGAAGGCTAATACCTAAAATTTTTAAGTGACAGAGAAGAAAACAAGAAACAACTGAAGATCATCTGACTCAAGAAGGGTTTATAAAGCTACACAAGTAAGAAGCACACGGCTGCATTAGTAAGAAGTCTGAAGTTTATTACAGGTACCTGGGGACCCCATGTGCACTCCTCTGAGGGGTTCAGTCATTTGGCTTGAAAGACTTGTCATTTCAAGATTGAGACAGATTTAAAGTTTTTTAAAGCATGACCTTTTTTATTATTATTCTTGATCAAATCAGGCTAAAATTGAAAGCATAGAAGAAGACTTGCGAACAATTTCAAAGGTTTTACTTGAAAATACCTTTTGAAACTGCTGTGAGGAACATTCTGCTAAAGTAGTTTCACTTACGTATTCCTAGTAAAATTTAAGGAATTAGACATCTCCCTAGCTTTGGATAGCATTCGTGAAAATACTCATTCATCTTAATGGTACACTGGAATTATTACTAGCACGGAACCAATATGAACATTAAGCTAACTTCAAATTTCATTTTAAGGTAAAATTTCAATGTTAGCATATTTGAAAAATTACCAACTATTGGTTTAGCATTTTCTTTAATGGATGAATGCCATATATGACTAAAGAAACACTTAACTGTAGTTTTTGTTTGCCTTAAATCTATATAAACTTGCAATACAGTCTTCTTAAAAAACGAGTTTACCAAAAACTAAATGAGAATCCCTGTTTGCCATCAGGGTGGTGACATGAAGGATCACAGCCTTTAGCTCAGGGCTACTAAGCACTTAATAAAGAGAGAAAGGTGCTCCATCTTCAGAGAGTAGATCAACAGTCACATTGAACAAAAATAGCAGCCAAGGCTTCTCCACAATTATTCATGACAATGAGAAAAATATTGATTTTAATGTCTTATAAAGCGTTCGTTTCAATCCAACTATTATTTTCCAAAAGAAACTAAATGGGCCATAAAGGGTTTTATCATTCTCTCTTCTATTTTTTCAGACCTCAGGTTTGAACTCAGGCCCTTGCACTTGCCAGGCAAGCACTTATTTTACTGAGCTATCCCCACAGCCCCTGTTGTTCTCTTTTACATTTAACAATTATTTTTAAGGAAAATTCTAAAATAAGAACTTGTAATTGATCTGTTTCTCTATTTCATTGACAGATAGATAGATAGATAGACAGACAGACAGACAGACAGACAGACAGACAGATAGATAGATAGATAGATAGATAGATTCTTCCATTTTTCTGTGTTCTTATGCTACCTTAGAAAAATATTATAATGTGTAGGAAAAACTAATCTTTATGAGAATAAAATGAGCTTACTTTAACTTTTCTTATTTGAATCAGAATATTGTAAAATGAATTACGTTTGTATGAAATACACAGAAGGAATGTTTTTCTAGATGTGGACATCACAGCAGTCAGTCCTCAGGCCTCAGATGACTTGAGACTTGTGCTGTGGTTCCCAGTTATTATGAGTTCAATGATACTTGTAATCTACCTTTTCATACAGTTGGGTTCAGTTTATTGCCACAGCTTTCTACATATGTTGGGCAGCTACTATACTGTGAAAGTTGACAAACTTGTCTTTTTGCAACTGTTATCACGAGTTAAATGGACTCTTAAAAGCAAGCAAAAAAAAAAAAAAAAAGCTAACTCAAAGCTTTTATGGCACTCTTCGTTTGCACCACTTCAAGTAGTCTTATTCTCAATTTCAGCTGTGGAATGATGATTTATTACATATAAGTTTCAGCCAGATTTGAATAGGTCCCCAAAATCAGATTTTTGTTTCTTGTCCCTAGGCTTCTATGAAGCAGCATCATTGGATATACTAAGGTCAAAAATATATAAACAAATATGTGTCCTTTATTGGCATACACATTAATGCAACTTGGAATTATGAGTATGCTGATGTCCATGAAAGAATCTTGATCAAGGGAAGACAGAAGTGTTGAAAATGCTTCCTCTTTTCATCATCTGTGTAGCTTGTTCTGAGATGAGTTTCATACCAATTTTCAGATCACCTTGCTCAAAGAACCTGTAAGCGGAACACAGCAGGGATGAGAGTGAGGGATTCCTAAGCAGCTTTGCTTCTGCCATGATCTCTTCCCAGGGTTTCTGTGCCAGCTGATGTCATATTATAAAGTTGTCTGCACAAGAGCTTTTTGTTGCCTTTGCTTTAGGGGATCCCGGGCTAAAACAAGCTGACTCCACATTGTGAATGGCTGCTTGCGCTGAAGGTCCTGTACAATGAATAAATTACTGAGGCACGGCAAATCCCAGCAATCTATACTGAACAGTAGCACTGAAATAGTCTTCAGTGATCGATTTTCCATTCTCAGCTCCCTTCATGCCTATATGACTGGACAAAATGGACAAAAGTCCTCTGCCACGGGTGATCTGGGTGAAAGTGTGGAAGGCAGAGATCTTCCCTAACCTGAACTTAGCTTAATTGGTTTCAAACTTTTCAGTGATGAAAATAACTCATGGTATGTACATAGCATTGTTAGAGAGATGAAATGGTAAAGCTAAAGATGACATAATCTGACATGGTGACATATGCCTGTAATCACAGCACTCAAGGAAGCTGAGGTAAGAGGATAGGAGGATTTTTTGTGTGTGTGTGTGTGTTTAGTACAGGGTCTAGAGTGTCTCTCACTACACAGATCCAATTCGTTGTGATCCTTCCTCTTTTTCAACCTTCCAAGCACCAAGTCTCATTTCACCCACTCAGTGCAGCCTGGGGTAGGGGGCGGGGCTGGCAGGCTGAGGCAAGAGTTTGGTGTCAGCTGGGCCACATAGTAAATTCAAGGTCAGCTGGCACTACATAGTGAGAAATTGCGTCAAAAATAAAAAGGAATGATAAAAAAATTATAAAATATCTTAAAATGAGTTTTAAAAGACTAGATAATATATTTTATAATTCAGTTTTTGAATTTTAATTTTCTTACTGTGGTTTGTAGTATGATTATGTGTGGTTTTAGCTGTGTGATTTTTACCTTCAACTATTTTATATGGTCTGAATTTTTAAATTGATGAAAATATTTAAAGTAAAAAAAAAGGCATGAGATAGAAATATTTGTATGTCAAAGGAAATCCCAATTTCAAGAGTACTTTTTCTATAGTATATGTCCTGATTTACGAAGAAAGGCTGTAGTGAAATCTTTTTATTTTATTTATTTCCCATGTTCGCTAACTCCACTGCATAAAGTGCTCTGTAATGGAAACACTTCGTTTTTCGGTGCACTGTGAGCCTGTGTCCACAGCGTTGGCAGGGAGGCTTAGTACTTCTGGAAAGCTGGCACAGCAGAGCGGCAGGGGTTCCACCAACGTGTGAAACTCTGAACCATGTGCTGTATTTTCATTAAGGGCATTTTGCTTTCCTGCTGCTTCTCGATCTAAGCTCCCCCACCCCTTGAAAGGTACAGTTCTCTAAAGTAAAATTAAGAAAAAAGCAGAGTGATTTCTCTTTGGGCATTAATCGTGTGAAATAGATTAAGAAATACACCTGCTCATGCCAGCAGGCAGTAGCTAAACACCAACAAATGCTCGCAGGCTCAAATCTCAGAACAAAGGCCAGGCATGGTGGCTTGTCATTATTTATCTTTACTCAGAAAGTTGTATATGTACATGGTAAGGCAGGAAGGAGGCCCAGAAGTCCTTCCTAGGAGAAAGCAGGGGATTAAATAAAAACAACTAAGGAAGAAAAGACAGTTTGAAAAATAGCATTTATCTTCACAGTAATTTTTCAAAAAAGAATTCTATTTGAAAACACAATGCAAAAGTTATGAGTGAGATACTATTGCTGAAAAAACTTTGTTAAATCGGGGTATTTCTTTGAGTATAGCTCATGATAATCACAAGCATAAGTTGTAGGTCTTCTGTGTCATTAAAGGCAGATTTTTCTTCTTAAGGAAATACTGTCCTAAGTGTAGATACAGTAGGTTTATACTACCTGTGGGAGCACTGTGGCCTTTTCACAGTTGAAATCTTTATATCAATTCTTAAGTTTTGATGTTGGCAGGAAAAAAAAAACAATAAATGCATAAAGCACTCAATTCATGGTGAGTTGTGAAATTTGAGTGCATTATACAAACATCCCCTCCTGTGTTGACAATTGATAAATGAAAATAATTTGAGGATGCTATTCCTGAAATAACATGCATCTGAACAGATTCTTTTGGACAGTTGTGGCCAGCTTATTCTAGCTTCAATTATTCAATCCAATATTGAATAAAAATATCTTTGTCTTTTTGGGGAAATGATTTCAATCCTTTTAAGAAGGAGAGAATAATAGAATTAGAATGACCCTTATTTTTTAATGACAGCATGACTCCAAAAGAGAAGAGGCAAGTTATTTACTAGGGTGATGAAATAGTACAGTAGCTCAGGATACTTATGTGTATCAGAAGGCAACAGAAAAATATGTTGGAGATAAACTTTGAGACATCAAGTACGGATTTATAGCAATTTAAGGAGCTTCAGAAAAATTCTGACTTCAAAGTAGAAGGGAATTCACATGGACTTTTTTGCTGATACTTAGGTAGTACCATAGTGGGAAGAGGCTGGTCTAAAATCTACTAATGCGCTAAGTCTGATCATGTTGTGGTGAGTAAAACCCAGAAATGACAATGACAGTCAGCAGAGTGAGGAGATCCTGTTATATGAGGAATCTGCGCAGAGCAAGACAAGCTTCAGGTACTGGGACAGCAACCTCTTTTGGAAAATCTAGACCGTATTTGTACTGATGAGAACTGTCCCTTTGCAAGGAACATTTGGAAATTTATGAAGGTTTAACTGTCACTAGTTAGGAAGAAGGGGGAATGAACCTAAGTTGTTTTAATTTTAATTTTTATACAGAATTTCAAAATATTCTGTCAGATACTTTTATACTTCACTTTTGTTTTAACACTGAATCTATAGTATAACTCTTCATGCATATAAACACAAGATAATAGTTTTACTAGTTCATAATCTATACTGAAGGTACCTGGATTTTAAGTATCATGTAACACTAAAGAAGATTGTATTTTTCTTTTATTTAGAACTTTAAAAGAATTGTTTATTATATAAAAGAAAATTGCATTTCCAATGTTTTTGTCATAATGGAATTTGAACAGCCAATAAAACTCATCTGAAATTAGTGGGCTTTTGTAACTCTTTCACTTAAGGTATTTCTAATGGGTGCAAATACAAAACCCTTTCATCTTTTATTCTAGTGCTGCTTCCAAACATTTACATTTGAACTATACATTATCTTATGATGAATTACGCCCTCTCATTTCTATTTTACTTGTCATAACTTTGCACTAATCCTTTAGAATTGTATGTACTGGTAGATTATATTTTCTATGAGTTCATTTCAAAATTGTAGATAGGGTGTCAGACATTTGAAACAAAAGGGAAAAAAAGGCCTAAGAAGCCTCTCCCAGCCGGGCGTGGTGGCGTATGCCTGTAATCCCAGCACTTGGGAGGCTGAGGCAGGAGGATTGTTGTGAGTTCGAGACCAGCCTGAGCTACAAAGTGAGCTCAAGGCCAGCCTGAACTGCATAGGAAGACCCTGTCTGAAAAAGACAAACAAAACAAAAAAAAAAAAAGAAGCCTCTCCCATATGCTATAATACTAGAAAAGGGTCCTCGGGAGAAACTTAGAGATAAGAGGACACTTTGAAACTCTGGCCTCGCATACTTTCTCTATCCCAAATCTAGTGTAAAATGCTGATGACTGACCACGTACTGTTTTCCTTCAGATTTAAGGATCATAGTTTTGACTTGCACAGCTCCTGTCAGTTTAATTTCTCATAGGAAACATTTCTGTATCATTCACAATCCATTGGGATGTGCCTTCTGGTCTCACAAAAGTGGCAAACAGTGCAATTGGTCTGCACGGACAGTGTACAGTTACTTCATGTGTAGAGGCTGCACCTCACATGACAAATTGAGGATCTCAACAACTGGAAGTAAAGATGGGAAAGAAACTATTTCCCCAAACTCAAGCGATGTTTATTCCAAATCTGCAGTGCCCTGGTATTGGGTTAGTAATTAGAGACTCACTAAAATGTGGGAAATGGGCAGCAGATTACTCTGCCTGCCTCTGGGGCCAGGAGGCCTACATTGTATTTTATTTTTTATAATTCTAAAATAAGGGGCTGGGACTGGGACTATAGTCCAGTGGCATAAACACCTGCTTAGCAAGCACAGGTTCCTGAATTTGATCCCTGGTTTAAACAAAAACAAAAACAAAAAACCAAGGGGCTTCAAGTAAAATTAAGATAATTACTAAAAGCGATATGATCAATTACTAAGAAAACAAGATGTCCCACAAATACTGAACTGTGACATATTAATTAAGGCACATATATTTTTGACCACATACTTAACATGTTTTTTTTAGTTAACTCATCCTACCACAATTTAGTGTATTGGTCTTTAAAAATAATTATTGATTTGTGTATTTTTTCAATGTTCTAGTTGCTTGCTTTGTAAAGACCCAATTTAGAACCAGAGGTATTTACTACAGGGTAAGAATCTGACAGTAAGATTTCCCTATATTCTGAATAAGGCAAGAATAGGTGAAAATACAGCCTGCTCAGATTTAGCAAATCAGGTTAAAATTTCTCTCAATTAGCAAACTGAGTCCAAGCTGCAGGAAGGCCTAAGGTCACAAATGACCCTGCTAGAATGGCTTTGGGTGAACTGGACTGAGAAGGTTAGGACAGAGTGCTAAGGAGGGTGGCTTGTTCACAGCTGTGCTGAAGGGAGGAGGCAGTGCGGAGCAACTTGTCTCATTCTTTGACCCATCCTAAAGTCAAACAAGCCACACCATAGTAGTTTGTATTTTTTATTTTTACATGTTTTAATACTTTCTAGACTTTTCTCACATACTTGTTTTCCATTTGCTGAAAATGTGTGCCTACAATTTCACTTGGGAGCCAAGAATTTCAAAAATGAGTGTTATGAGAAATAAGAGAAGCAAAAATGATTTCTGAATACGTCAACTTTAATGATTCATTGTCTGACTTTAACTGCTCTTCTCTTTGGGGTTACGAACTTTACTCATTCTTGGGAATATGCACAATGCTCATTTATTGTAAATATAGACATGATATAGCCACTTATTAGGCTTAGAAATCATTTGATAACAAGTAACAGCAAATGAACAAAGGCAGAAAAGATCAAACAAATCCTCTAGTTATTAAGGCTGACGTGATGTTCTTGAATAATGGGATAATTAACCAGTTCTTAAAGATCCAGGAAACCACCTATAATATCTAGTCTTGTTTCTTTGAATGTCAACTAGAATACAAGTCTAAAATCCTTTACCTAGAATTATGGAAACAAAAATTACATTTTCTGAAAATGTTCAAACAGCTTCACTGAGAAATATTTGCATACTATACAATACACTCATTTAATGCATACAATTAACAATGGTTTTGAGTTACAAGATAATTTTAAAAACTTTGCTGGGGCTGGGGAGATAGCTCAGTAAAATAAGCGCTTCCCTGACAAGCATGAGGGTTGCATTCAATCCACGATTCTGTCAAAAAAAAAAAAAAAATGGTGATGTATAGTAGATGTACACCTTTACATGATTTAAATCATTTTAAGTATATAATTCAATGGTATTAATTATATGCAGAATGTTGTAACTGTCACTGATGCCTATTTTTGAAACATGGCCTCATGCCAAGCCTGATACATACATTTTTACCTGACCTGCGTCTTTTAATCTTTATGTTTTATCAACACACTTGCATAATGGCCGCATTCACTGTGGGGAATTCGTACCCGTGTGTAGTATATCTTAATTCTCTTGGCCCATTCCTCTCTCCTCCCTTCATCCTTCTCCCTCTGCCCATTTACAAAAGTTCTATTTCCTTTGTTCCTTCCATTCCCTATTTTTTAATCTTTGTCCTTACCCTGTCCTTCTCCCTCCTCCTACTTCTTGTTCCCCTTTTCATTTGACCAAGTTTTTCCTGCTTCCCAGTATCTTATCTCCACTGTGCTTCAGGTTCATACTTAGGGATATGCACAGAAGAGAAACAATGCTATATGTAACTCGTGTGACTGATTTCTTTCACTTAAGATTCTGATCTCTAGCTGCATCCCTTTACCTAAACGTGCCCCAAGTTTATCCTTCATGAAAACAGAGTAGTACTCCGTTGCATCTAAATACCATATTATCTTTATCCTTTCAATTGTTGATGAGCATTTGCAAGATTTATCTCTTGTAAGTCAGTTATATTTTCAGTGAGCTTTTATAAATTAAATTAGATTTAAATTGTGTCATATATTAAAAAATGAATCTAATTCTTTAGGTGCAGAAAAGTTAGAAATTAAAAAATTATCACCTATTAAATAATAGTACTATTTTCAACTAGGAATACTATTGTAAAGTTTTGTCCCATGTAAGATGGTCATTATAAGAAGGCAAATAAAGCAACAATTGCTGGTAACCAATGTGGCATTCCTATTGGAGTGCCCGGAGGCTGCAAATCGTATCAGTACACTGTGACACAGGCTTTGGGCTTTGAGATCCGCCCCAAGCAAGTTCCTAGCCCACAGGTGTGCCACAGTAAATGATAATGCTCACAGGCTTCCAAGCTTGCTCAACGTGCAGCTGTAATTCAAATTTTACCTGAAGGAGTATGATACTGAGAATGGACACAAAATACCAAGGAAGCTTATTTGTAAGGAAACAGATGAGTGAGGAAGAAATATGTCAGTTATCAAGCATAATATTTGGAAACTACGTAAGCTTGGCTATTCTAACGTAAGCCACAAGACATTTATCTTTCTTGCTTTAAGTGGTACAGAGTCCAATTTTCTTCCTATTAAATAGATGCTGACTCTACACACTTCTTACAGAGTAGAGGGGGGTGACATTTTCTACTTCTGAGTCCAGGTTAGGAATGGCATACAGCTGCATCTGGTCTCTTGGCTACTTTGGAATGTGCAACACTGCAGTTTCAGGAATACCAGTCCACAGGGAGAAACCATGCATATGTGTTTACTATCATCTGGTAGTAACCATCTATCACTGGACATACAGGGTTTTTCCTTTCTTTCTTTCTTTCTTTTTTATTTTTTTCTGGAACCAGGAATCAAACTTAGGACCTTGTGCTTGCCAGGCAAGCACTTGTGCTGCTGAGCTCTAACCACAGCCCACCACTGGACATATAAATGAGGATGCTATCAAAGAAAGACAGCCCAGCTATCTAAATAAAACCACATGAGGGTGTCTGAGAAAAACTAGCTGAACCATGTCATCTCCCAAAGATGTGAGAGACAAAAATGATTAATGGGCACCAGGTTTTAAGCCACTAAACTTGGAATGACTCATCGTACAGTATCACATACCAGCATAGTCAGTGGAGTGTTTAAAATGTGATTGTGAAATAATTTACAAAAGAGCTCTATATAAGGGCCATTAGCAAAAATTGGGACTATGGGTGGCTTTGACGTATGCACTTTCCTTGAAGTAGAAGCAAGAAAAACTTCTTACATCATTATTTATATTTTATTATTGGAGGAAAGAACAAATGGTTCAAATGAAAATCGGTTTAACATTTTTATAAAGAAGAGAGATCATAACAATTCTTACAATTCACTGTGGAGAGTTTTGTTGGTATTTTTATTACTCATTTATTGAGTAGAATATACTCTAGCAGGGTTTCTTTTCTGGCTTTTGAATGACATTTTTATCATTTAAATTAACAAATGTATATCATTAACATTTGAAGTATGCCCTTACTGGCTCAGATTATTTTTGTTCATTCATTTAAAAACATTTATTATACTTCTGCTAAGAGCTAGCTAATTAGATATGATCCTTACAGTCAATAAATTTATAAAAAAATTTTAAAAAAGAAATAAGCAATTAATGTGGAAATTAGAACATAGTACAGCAAGTCCTCCATATAGACAAATATAAGATTTATGATACTATATAGGGAACCTAGTGAGCTCCTGGAATGCTCAGGAAAAGATTCATAGAAAAGTCATGGCTACAGGGCACTTCAGAGAGAATAAATTAAGTGCTCACCTTGAGATCCTCTAGCAGTAGGTGGAGAGGATAAAGCAAGAAGGCAACAGTTTCAGAACCATAGAACATGCAGAGACCCAAAGGCAAAAACACGCAGAACAAATTCTGGGAACTGCAAGTTGTCTCAACCAGACTGAAACAGAATCATAATACAATGGCTCAGCAAAACTAAACACTCATGACGGGTTCCCCAAACACTCTGAAGGGTCATCTCTGTCATATTAATTAATTTTAAGCTTTATTTTGAGGTCTTTGGGAAACCAACGTGTACTTTAATGGAAGGAGACCACACTGATCAGATTGGAACATAATGCAGTAAACATTTGTGGCTCATTGACTAAAACTCTGCTTGTCTACAGTTGAGTTCATTGGTATAATTTATTTTCTTTTTGTATTTAGCACAGGGTCTACAGGGTCTCACTACACAGATAAGACTCATAGTGATCCTCCTGTTTTCAGCCTCCCAAGCACTGGTTAAAATTATAGGTATGCACCACTACACCCAGCCTCAGTTGCCCTCTCTGTGTGCCCCTGGGGTGGGGCCAGCACAGCACTCTAGGAATCAAACCTCAATCACTGTTTTGACCTAAGCAAGTGCTTTAATCAGCTGAACTATCTGGCTGGCTAGTGGTATAATGTGGACATAAGTAGTGATCATATTCATCGGAGGGAACTTGTACCTACACATGACATATCTTGTTTCCTTTTGTTCCACTCCAGTCTCCTCCCATCCCTTCCATCCCTCTGCCCCTCCTTTCTCATTGTTTTCTTCTCAACACACACTCTCAGCATTCCCCTCTCTTTGAACAATTTCTTCCTATTTCACAGAACACTTTCAGGGACTCAGGTGAGGGAAGGCAGAAACTACAGGAAGGGAAGGGTAGAGGGAATCTGGTAATGTGATAAGGGAAGTGTTGTGAGCAGATTATGGGTTATCAACTCCTCATAAAGACCTTTTAGACACGGATAAAATGTACTTCAAATTGGTAATCTAATTTCAGAGGGGACCAACCTTTTGCAAATATTTCAGAGTTCCAAACCCTATTCACAATGTGCCACCATGCAGCATTTTTGTTCAAATGCTGTTAATGGTGTAAGGTGCTTTGATGAACTGAGCCAGACTTCAGCCACAAATATTCCCTGTAACTTGTGGGAAAACAAAGCTTGGTATGTATGTGTCTGTGTGTCAAATGAATATCCATGCCTTATGAGCATCTTGAATAGTTTCACAGCCTGCTCTTCAATGAACAGTTCAGAGCACCACTCATTTAAAAAAGGATAATCATAGTCAGGTGAGCCTACATGGGATTGCATATGGGAATTTGTTCAACCATTTTGAAAATAATTCCTCAAATTAGTTCTATAGATGATGTGCTAACAATTTCAGTGTGCTGTGTATGAAGTTATCACCTATATGTATGGTATGCTTCCTCCTTCTCCTCCTCTTCCTTACTTCTTTCTCCTTTTTTTCTCTTCCTCCTCCTCCTCTTCTTTCTCCTCCTCCTCCTTCTTCTTCCTCCTCCTTCTTCCTCCTCCTCCTTCTTTCTCCTTTCTTCTTTCTCCTTCTCCTTCTTTTCCTTCTTCTCTTTTTTTTTTTTTTCTTTTTTTCTCTTGAGATCCCTTCATAGCCCTGACTGGTCTTGCACTTGCAAAGGACCTCCTGCCTAAGCCTCCCTAGGCATGAGCTACCACACCCAGCCATATGCATTGTTCTTGTCACTTTCCAAAGCAGTCTGGAAGTCCTCTATTGCAAGAGTCTTCAGTTATGCTGTCCTGTCTGCCTTACATGTTCCAAATCGATTTGGATTGTTCATCTTTCATGGTCTTTTTTATGTTGGGGTAGAGTCATAAATTGTAAGCCTGCAGATCTGGGGAGTAAGGTAGATAGGGACACATCAAAATGCCTTTAAAAACCTATGGATATTGGAAACAGCATCTCTTATATTTTATTTCATCTTGTAAAGACAATCATGTAAATAAGTTTCAGAACTTCTTCAGGAAATGCAAAAAACATAGAATAAGTATGTTCAAAATAATAGCAAATTTTCAGCAGGATTAATGGCTGTGAATCTCTTACTGTGCTATTTTTTAAAAAATTAAACATTCATTATATATTTGATCACCCTTTACAGATTCATTGACACATAAAGGTGGGTTAAAAAGGAAACTGAATCCTTCAAGGGCAGAATCTACTCCTAATGCATCTCATAATACTGAAGGACAAGTCAGGTCATTCTTTGCTAACAGAGTAGTTCTTACATTAAGATGACTGCTTTCTTCTGCTACTTCCAGTGAGAATTGACTTTCCTGTGGGAAACACAACAGGAGAAGTGGTTTGCAGGATATATACGATAAATAACCACAGAAGCTGAAGCGATTACCATTTAGCCTAAGTTATTTTAATTTAAATAATTTATACTAATTACTGCAGTTGCTGGGGAATCATTAGGAATAAGTATCCATAGAAATTTAAAAGGGAAATTTGAGGTTGTTGTAGACAACATATTTGAATTAGTTCATGTTAGTTTTCAAAGTTGAGATGAAGAGAGATTAATCTAAGGTCTGGAAAGAACAGTCATAATGATAATGAACAGCTAGTCTCCCTCTCAGGTTTGGAATAAATATTCATTATGCCAGAGAGAAGAAGCAGTAGTTTGTAGTGATCAACGTAATGGCGGCTGCCACTGGGCGTATACCTGATTCCCTCACATGTGTCATGGTTCTTTCGGGCTCCTGACCCTCTGAAGTTCTGTAAACCTCCCCTGAGCATCTGCACATGTAGGCTCATATTGGCCTCCATGGTGGGTTTTCTCCCCTGTCAGCAGATTATCTACCACAAAAAGGAATAAAGCTGGGATTCCAAAGTTATTTTGCTTTGCCCCTGTCAAGCTGTGACCAGGCCTCTGTTATGCTTTTGCCTCTTACACTGTCCAAATTCTTCAGTTGTTGAAATAAACTAGTCTCCCCCGGTCTTTGAAAATAGCCTTCAAGGGATTTACATCTAAAAGCCTATATATACTTTAGAAAGAGGGAAAAACATAGTTAACATTTTTACAACAGCATTTTCTTAAAACTTCGCAATAATTTTTAATCATTCTTCTTTCTTTGGCAAATAAATAAGAAATATTTCTTATTGTAAATGCATCACATAAAACTATAATTACTCAGCTGTTGAAGATTTCAGATTCAGAGTGCAAATGGACATCAGTTTTTATACATGTGAATTTATGTTGGCAGGGGTTAAGAAAATCAAAAATTATTTAATATTAATGTGGTTTTCTTTTTTGTTCTATAAGATGTGAAGATGCATTTTTTTAAACTATTTGACCTATTTGGAGTTTATAGAATACACCTAAGCAATTAGAATGCAACAGAGTAACTGGTTTTATAACTTTGTTTTTTAAACCTTTATCTGTAAAAAGCAAATTTTTAAAAATAAATTCTTAATTTTTAATCGTTGAAATAAAAAGTTATGATTAAAGATAATCCTTTATAATGTAGTAGGATTGTTTCTTCTCACACCAGAAACAGAGGGAAAGTAGCCTAATAGTTACAAGATTAGTATTTTTGAAAGTAAAAGGAATGAATTCTGAAGCATAGAAAGGCAGAAGGAGGTTAATTGTTATAATTATTCAGCAACCTTAAGAAACAGATGTTAGAAAATTCAGCTTAGCTACGAAGACAATTGTGAAAGAAGAGCCAGCTACTAACTCTTTTAAGTACATCCTGTAGAAACCAAACGTGCAGCATTGGAGTGGTCGGGTAGCACACATGAAGCTTGGGATTCAATGCCCAGCAAGGAGAAGGAAAACAGAAGCTGTATAGCAAATCACTCTTATCACATTGCATTATATAATAGGACTTGTCATACCATATAGTAGAATACTACATGGTATGCTGCAAAATACTTTGTGAATCTGTCAAAAAGATGAATAAATAAAGACCCAAAGGAATCCTTAGATTTATTTCAGTAAAAGAAATGTATTTATAATCGTATAGATCATAAGTTGGGGAGGGTTTTTAGTTTTTATTCATTTTTAATATGTGCAGTCAGCCCTGAAGTACATATGCCATTCCATAAACTGGACTATAAGTGCAGAAATCATAATTCTCAGTTTTGCTTCTTATGCTTTGTGCAAATTGTTTCCCACTGACTGAATTTAAGTTCTAGAGAACTGAATTAAGAAAAGTTTAGTGTGAAAGCATATGGAAACACTAACAGATGAAATAGTTAAGAAGTAAGATAATGAACAAGGCAAGAAATATATAAATTATTTTTATTAAATAATTTGGATGCTACTGATATTAGAGGGTTGGTTTTGTTGAGTGGATTTGGCTAGCCACTTCAGAATTTTAAGATGAAAATCATATAAGAGTGAATGGATAGAACAACATAAAGGCTGACATAACTGGAAAGTTTTAGGATCCAATTTCAACACTCTTAATGCCAGGGTGTCCTTAATTACTCCATGACCTCACAGTGTGAACTGATACAGGTAGTGGGCTTAATAGAAGATTCCACAAGTAAATCAGACAGATTAATTTTGCTCCAAACAAAGAACTGACATTCTCTGTGTAATCAGAGTTCTGATTCAGAGGAATAGCTGTTTGCCTGCTCCTTCGTTAAAGATGGGTTTTCAATTTTTTTTTTTTTTTAAAGTTGATGTTTTAGTCAGAAGGATTTATATCAAGAATCAGCCATCTTGTAAGGAAATGAAGAATGAAGGTCACAGCCTCCCCACTTTATCATTCTATTACTCTCTACTGAACCCTGGCTCCTGGGATAATGTCTATTTTTATAAGAAATTCGTTTCCACTAATCTTTTCTTTGTGGCCTCTATAATAGGCTGCATTCACGAGCATGCAAGTACCTAATGTACATGCACAGATGCTTCTTTGAGGGAGAGGACCTGGTTCCTGTGGCCTGTGGGCTGCCTCTTGACCCCAGGAACTCTGAAGCACACACATGCTGAAAGAAACCTGTACAGTGCCTGTTTTTCCTGATACAAAAGGCCAATTCACAGCTTATTTATTTAAGAGACCTAAGACTATAGAAGTTGATTTGTAGAGTATGACTTCACAGTGATTTATATATTTTTCATACTAATAAAATTATCGAGTAAATGAAGCCTGATGCCAACAATATATTAAGCACACTTTCTTTGCTCTGGCTATTTATGCACATGCAATGAAAGATTTAAAACATAGGTAACATGTTTTAAGAAGCCTGTTGAGAAAATAGTAAAATTCCTTTACTTTTGGGAGGTTTGCATTAGAATGTTTTAGTTCTTCCTCTATCTTTCTTCTCCCTCTTTCCTCCCTCCCTCTCTCTCTCTCTCTTCTTTCTCTCTCTTTTTTTTTTTTTTTTTTGTCTTTTTTGAGACAGGGTCTCACTATGAAGTTCAGGCTGGCCTTAAGCTCACTTTGTAGCTCAGGATGGTATTGAACTCACAACAATCCTCCTGCCTCAGCCTCCCGAGTGCTGGGATTACAGACATGTGCCACCATGCCCGGCTTCCTTCCTTCTTTCTTTCTCTCTTTCTTTCTTTCTCTCTTTCTTTCTCTCTCTCTCTCTTTCTTTCTTTCTTTCTTTCTTTCTTTCTTTCTTTCTTTCTTTCTTTCTTTTTCTTTCTCTTTTCCTTCCTTCCTTCCTTCCTTCCTTCCTTCCTTCCTTCCTTCCTTCTTCTTTCCTTTCTGTATAAGTCAGCCCAGTCACTAATCATTTCAACATTCTACTAAAATAAAAATTCTGCAAAATCTGTTTCATCTTCTAGGTGTCTATAATTTAAGATTCAGGTGTTAAATTATTCTAAAAAATCCTTCCTACTCTTTTCAAATACTCTATTGCAATTATGCATATGTAAATGGCAGAAGTTGCACAGGTGCTATTTGATAAATAAACTAACTGTAAACTTGCCTTTTATACTTGGGATTTTTACATCAGTGTCTGACCATCTGTCTTTGAGATACTGATTTCATTGGTGAGTTGTACAAAATCTTTCTTATTTGAAATTACTCCAGCAGAGGTTGTTACAGTATTCTTCAAACCCTCTCAGGTATGGTTTTATGAGCCAGCCAAATGATGGCTCTTTTTTGTAACTGTATACAAGAAATGTTTTTAATAGATTTAGTGTCATAATAAATCACTAAATTAACCCATTCCATGAGAATAACGCAGTCTTTTCCTTAGTCAGATTGCCCATTGCTCAGTCACAATACTTAGCATCTCCAGTTTGAAGGAGGAGAAACTTAATTTGCTAATGCTTTCAGCCCATATTTAACCTACTCCAAAGGAAGCAAATGAATGACAGCAGAAAGGCTTGGTGAAGTTCTGAGTCATTTGTAGGAAAAGGTACTTAAATCTCTACTGCCAGGAGGCAGAGGAGAGGAGGAGTGCTGACTTGGGTGTAGCTGGGGACCCCGTGAAGGACCCCTCTTCATGCTTCCACTTCCTACACAGATACTCACCCAGTGTGCAGTGTACCAATCTGTAAGCATTTCCTAATGCAATTAAGTTGGCAAATGAAGACTTCAGGGTTCAATTCAGTCCTTGCCAACTTTCCATCCAAACACACCTTCTGAAATTATACATAATCTCCAAATAGAAACAGCACCAACTTTTTAATTCTACATCACATACTACAAGTGTTCCACATGCAAGCAGGAATTCCTCCCACAAAGTCTCTACAATTTTGTTACTTTTGTAAAGAGTATAAAACTCAGGTCAGGCATATGGCTTAGTACAACACCTTCCTGGCCAGTACAAGATCCCCAACTTGATCCCTGGTATGGAAACAAAACAGAACAAACCAAACAACAACAGCTTAGACTTAAGGCAAACGCTGAAATTCTGAAAAAAAATTTTTGTTAGAAAAATTAATATAATCCCAAGGTACAGTGGTAGGTTACAAATTCTTTTTACCACAGTTATGCTGATAAGGCTATGGGGATAAATGAAACTCCTGTACTGCTAGTGGGAGTGTATACTCATGAAACCACTGGGAAAGTCACTGTGGGGATTCTTCAAAACGCTAGGCCTGGAGGTTCCATTTGACCCAGCTATTGACTTTCTTGGTATCTTCCCAGAACAGTTTAAAACGTCAGATCACAGCAATATATGTACATTCATGCTTATTGCAGCACAATTTATAATATCTAAATGTTAGAAGCAGCCCCTCAGTGGATAAATGAACAAAGAAATGGTTTTTATACACAAAGGAGTACTACTGTGCCATAGAGAAAAGTAAACTGGACACATTTTTAGGTGAATGGATGCATCTCAAGACCATATTTTAAGTGAAATAAATAAACACACATGTTTAAATATTGAATTGGGACCAGCAAGATAACTCAGTGGACTAAAGGGCCTGCTTAGGCAAGTGCAGGGGCTGTGGTTTGATCCCGGGCACCACATGCTGTGCCAGCCCCACCACCAAGTCAGGCTGCGCTGGCCAGAGAGTCTGGTCATGGCGATGCACACGTGTAATCCCAGCACTGAGGAGGTTGAAAATAGGAGGAATACTATAAGTGAGATTCATTTAAAAAAAAAATTATTTTATTGAAATACAAATATCAATCAGACAGATTCGATAAATTAATACATTGCAAACTGTTTTCATAATGTTTTGGTATCGTACAAGGTGCATACATGATATTATATTTGCAGATATTATTTTAGCAGATGTCTCTTATCAGTAAATTAAGAGTGTAGTTGCTTACTTATCTTATTTTTTATACCTGAATTATATCAAAAATTCAATAATTATTTTCCTAGATTCTGTAACAACCAAATACTATATATATATATCCTTCCACATGAGAAATGATGAGTGTAAAGAAGGACCACAAAAGATTATAGATATTAGAAATAGAGAGAAAATTTTCAAATGAGAAGTCAATGAGGAAGAACTAGGTGGAAAGGATGAAGAAAAAAAAGGAAAAGAGATTAGAAGAACATGGAAACAAAGCTTTTGTAAATAAGGATGGAAGAAGTGTTGAAATAAAGGAAAGGGAATTGAGGAAAGAAAAGTAAAGACATGTCATGCACAGGTAAGACCATCTTCCATTGATTGTGATCATTTTATATTTTAAATGTGTATTAACAAAGTCATTTTTTAAATGGTAGAACAGGAAGATAAAAAAGAATCAGGCCATAGCAAATGTAAAACCCTACAAGAAAAGCATAAAGCCTTAGAGTCATACCTGGCCTCCGAGGTACAGATGTGTGTGTGAGTTGGGAAAGCTTGGACAGCCGGGCCATGTGGGCTTGTAGGTTGCAGTCCTCATGGCCACACTCTCCCATGGCTGGCTCCATTCATGTCCTGCAGCATTTTCCAGCTCACATTTCACGTTCTGGCCATGTCTGAACTCCTGGGTTCTTAATACCTTTGTACCTGTTCCCACAACCCTCTCGTTTACTACTCTCCCAGGGCTCCTTGCCTGGCCTCCTGGGACTTCCTTTGATATCCAGGTTGAAACCTCCCATAACGTTTTCATTCTTTTTTATTTTATTTTATTTTATATTTTATTTTATTTTGTGTATTTAGTATAGGGTTTACAAGGTCTCACTACACAGGTAGGACTTAAAGTGATCCTCCTGTTTTCAGCCTCTCAAGCACCAGATTACAGGCATGTGCCACCATGCCCAGTCTCAATCTCCATTTGGCATGTCCCAGGGAGTGGGATCTGTACAGCTTGTGGTGCTGTGGATTGAATCCTGCTTTCTGTGCACTGTCTAAGCAGATGCTTTAGTCTGCTGAGGTGTATGGCTGGCCCGCAGAACCTTTTCATTCTTTGGGCAAGTAAAACCAACACCATGTGAGCTCTTCAGTGTCTACTCTTGCAGATGCAGTAGCCAGTTGCTCTTGGACTATGGCTGCAGCAGTCACATAGAGGTTGTATGTCTGGGAGCATGATGAAGTACATCTCAGAGAATGGAAGCCTTTCCTTAGAAGGGGTAGCAGGAACCCTCTTCTCAAATGAAAGGTTGACATTTGCACGTTGGAGCCTGCAATGGGTAGAGCTTTGCTGATTCCTGAGATGGCATCATGGCATCTTCCTTCTTGACCCTTTACAAAGCACTTGGCTTGTACACACTTCCCCCTAGAACAATATTTACATTTTTCAGATTTGTCTGGTCTGTCTTTTTGCCCCCAGTGCTCACTCTGAATCTAGCTAAAACCAGCCAGCAGCACTCACGTCAAGGCTGCAGTGTTGGGCTGTTTTGACATTTCCTGTCATATCTATTAGTTCACTGATCTTAATGTCTCTCACAAATTCTCAAGATGTGGGGAAAATGTAGACAAATTTTCTACCAAAGTGTGACACACATATACTCTGTTCTAATTGTCCTTGTTCCAATTGAAACAGCCTTTGCTGTATGCACTCCTATAATCATTTGGATCATGCGAGCTCCAACAAGAACTGTCTATCAAGCTTTGCTCACAGCATTAGGGCTTCTCTAACCTGCATCTCCACTCTGCAGCACACATCTCCACTCTGCAGCACACATCTCCAAAGCAGCTTCCTAGGTCTCTGAACCATATCCCTGGTGTAATCACAGTCAAGCTCTTAGTTCTCTAGGATCAATTTCTTTTTATTAGTCATCATTTTCATTCCTGGAAACCCTGGAAAACACCCACAACCTAAAGATTTAATGTTTTTCAGTTTTTCTCCATGATTAGCTATGGGCATGAACATATGATGCTTCATGACAGAGGGCGTGGAACAAGGCTAGGGACCCAAGCTCAGGACTGCGAAATCCACACAGACACATATAGGAGTATGCTCTACTTGTCTTAACCCCCAAGAAGTTGAGAAACCAAGATTAATGGTTGCGGTGAAGAACGAACTTTTTCCAATTCATCAAATATTGTCTAAGTTTAGAAAACTTATAAGTCGAATTGTAAGAATGCAAATAGAAAATGAAGTAACAACCGGAATGTTTTGGTGAACATAACCAGCAGCTTATTTAACAAGAACACTTTTGGCTTTTGTGACCTTTAAACATAGGTAAAGCTGAAAATTATGAATCTTCATTTTGCCCCCAGGAGTACTCTTAATCACTGAGGTTATGTTATTCGCATGTACCCTGTGCCCAAGAAGACATGTAGTAAGAAGAAAGCATATTTACTTTAAAACTCAACAACAAAATCTGTTTTGGTGAAGCGATGTGCTAATATTCTCAAAGATTACATTTTAATTTTTCTAGGGACTGTAAACTATTTTTAAATTAAATTCATTTATTTACTTATTTAGCAGCCTCTCACTTTGCGGTACGGGGTGGTCTTGAACTCAAAGCAATAATCCTGCCTCAGCCTTCAAAGGGAAGGGATTAGAGGTGTGCACCACCACGCCGGCTTTTGTAGACTTATTTTTGGACTGGCAGAGAGATATGGGGAAAAGTTAACTATAAAGACATGAGTCAGAATGTTAGTTATGTATAGTTCCCTGTGCACTATGACCAGCACAATTTATATTTGTTCTCTGTTTTTCCTTTCTTCCATTGTTCCTCCATTAGTCAGTTAAAAAAAAAAAGAAAAACAACTTTCATTAGGCACTCAATTTATTTGAAGTATTTCCTTAGGATTTTGAACACAAAAGATCCTTGATATTAAGAAACATGGTTTAACTGGAAAGGGACATAATTACCTATGACCATAGTATGTGCAAAGAGAGAGAAAGCTGGAGTTCTGCTGTTTAGATGATTACCACTGAAACAAATGTGGTATGATCGATGTGGATATTATGGGACTGTCACATGTCTCCTATTCCATGTTTTTCTTAGATGAATGACATACTGATCAATTAAAATCTAAATGCTACATTATTCCCTTGTACTTCATATGTTCTACAATCACATAATGGTAGAATACTTGAAAAGATAAAATTGAGAGTAAGTGAGAAATTTTTCTCTTAAGTTTTTCTTTCCATTTAAATTAAGCTTGAAAAAACCTTATTTTTCTTCCTTGCCATTAGTAGTTTAAGAACAACATTATTCTTATGAAAACCACTTTTATATTAACTTCAAATTTTGGGGTTTTTGAAGAATTACAGAATATACTATCTACTAAGAGAGACTGGAGAATCCATCGGAGTTGTGATATGCTACTCATTCTGTCCAGAAAATGTAATAGATAACAGCTTTAAGCAGTCTTTTTATGGACTATGTTTATACCATAATTCTGAGGAAGAAATTTCAAAGCTACATAGAATGATATCAAACACAGATCGGTGATACAATATTCTGTCTACTAAAGAAAGAAAAAAATATATGGGCAGACTGAGCAGAACCCATGAGATCCAGGACAGTCAATCGTGGATGCAGAGAGAAATTGGCAAGACCAGCAACCTGCAATGTCTGAAGTAGCAGCGAGGAGCCAGCAGCTGGGCTCTGCAGAGCTCCAGCAACGGAAGGCCAGCCTCAGGCCCCACCCAGAGGCCAAAATTAGCTCCACACATAGCAGGGCTCCCAGAGCAAACTTGGCTAGTATACATGGCACATTCCTGGGATCTGACTTGGCCACCATCACAGAACTGTAAGCACCAGGGTATTTTGCTATTGTTATTTTCTCTTGTATGTCTGATTGGCTCTCTTTCCTCTTGGGTTGGAAGTCATCACATTTTGCCTTTTGTTTTATTATTTATTTTTTTGGTAGTCTGGCCCTTGAGCTTGCCAGGAAAGTGCTTATTCTATTGAGCCATTGCCCTGACCTCTTATGGCTATTTTTGTTTTGGAAAATTTTTTCTGTTCCTCCTCTCCTTAATCTACTTCTCTCTCTCTCTCTCTCTCTCTCTCTAGTTTTCTCTTTTCTTCCATTTTTTTCCATGCTCCTCTTTCTTCTTTCATTTTTTCAATGTTTAATTTAAATTGTCATGAGGAAACATTGTTTTGTCCCTCTCTGATTTCTCCTTCACATTCCATTTTATTCTTATCGCGGGTATCCTCTAGTTTCCCAAAACTCAGGTAAGCATTCTTTGACCCCCAGCATTAAGTCTACTATGTCTGACCTACTTCATCACTTTACCCATATTAATCCTCCAGCCCCATAAAATTAAAATTACTGTGCTAATGGGCAAATCACTGTGTTCAAGTACACAGTACATATTTGATTTTGTTATATAACTTTAGAGTTTGTTCCTATAGTTAGAGGTAGCAGGTGAACGCTTACCTCAGTTTGTCAGTAGTTAAGCTATACTTGAAACTATTATTACTACTAACTGTACTACTATAACCAGCAAGTCATATATGGTATAATGAGTTTTTCTTCCCTATTCATATTTATATGTTATTGTATGCAGTCATAATCACCACCACAGCCCAGTACAAAAGGATTAGGTGCTAACTCAAATAGTAACTATATATCCTCTGCAAGTAAGGAAGGTAGATTCTTCAGATAGATATAAACAACCTTCTACACTTAGCATATATCCTTGAAGAACAGCCATCCCTAAGAAATCTCAGTACTAGTGATAAATCTATCATGAGAAATGGGCAAGCATCGACATAGAAAATAAAAAGAGAAATTAATAAGTCAGAGAAGAAAAAGGCAACCCCAGACTGCTATATCACCTAGCATCAGTTTGGAATGAGGTGAGATAGATGAAATAGTAATTTACACACTTGAAAATTCTGAAATGATAGCAAAGAATAGAAAAATAAGTGGGAAAAGCTAAAGAGAAAATAATATCTCAGGTACAAAAAAGAAATGATGCTTGAAGTCAAAAACTTTAGAGAAGGCATAAATAAAAGTAGGGATGACCTTAAAAAATGATGGAAACTAAAAAAAAAAATTGTCAAAGAGGAAAGAAATGGAATCCATGATATAGACCCAAACAGAAACCCAAGAGATTCATCCATTGAAATTATATGATAACTGGCATGGTGATGCATACCATGCAGCATAGCACTGCAGTCCCAGCACTCAGGAGGCTGATGCAGGAGGATCTTTGTGAGTTCTAGATGAGCCTGTGTTACAAAGTGAGCTCAAGGCCAGTCTGAGCTGCACAGTGAGATCCTGTCTCAAAAAAAGACATAACAAAACAAAAAAGTGTGATAAAGTTTTAATGAAAGAAATGATAGAATTTCAGATCTTGAAGACAACATTGCAGCTTGTGATCATTAAAAGATAACTTAAAAATAGCAAGAGAAAATGAAACATCAATTCAATAGCTATAAAATGATGCAAGAAAAATAACATACTATTGGTTGGGGTGAAAAAGAAAGATGTAGACAGTACAAATACCAAAAACAAAACAAAACAAAACAAAAAACCTCTTCACAGAAATAATGGCAAAAAACTTCCCAAACTTGTAAAAAGAAGTTGATACACAAATAGATAAAGCTTATAGAACTCCAAACAGCCATGACCAAAATAAAATTCCAACAAACCCAGCACAGCAAACTCCTCAGTATAAACCCTCAAATCAAGAAGACCTTGACATGAAAAATTTCAAGTCTTAAAAGAAAACACCTTCCAACCCAGATTTATTTAAGCTTCAAAACTAACTTTAAAAGTAATGGAAAAATAAATTACTTCTATGAGAAAGAACAACTAAAGAAATTTGTGACCACAAAACCAAACCAGAAGAAACTACTGAAAGATATTCTATAACAAGATATAAATGATCACAATTTCAAGAACAGCAACACACAGAAACCACCAGGCCAGGTAGGGAAACAGAGGGGCAAAGCGAGGAAGCAACAACAGAAGATATATGACAAAGGTAAGCCAATATCTGTCATCTGTAACCATCGATGTAAATGGACTCAATTTGCCAATCAATAGAAACAAACTACAAGAATGGATCAAGAAACAAGATTGAACAATATGCTGTAAACAAGAAAACTTAAAAAAAAAACACAGACTGAAAATAAAAAGATAAACAATAATAATTCATGGGATAGGAAACCACAAAAAAGCAGTAGTAGCTAGTCTGTTTACCTACAGTGGAAACTGCAAACCAAGAATGATCAAAAGAAATAAAGAGGATCATTGAATGCTTGTTAGGGGAAAAATTCCAAAGGAAGAGATAAAAAACACAAATACATATGTATCAAATGCAGAATCACCAATCATATAATTATTAATAAACATGAAAAATCAATAAGCAATAATACAGTTAGAACAGGACACTTTACTATCACATTTTAACAAAGATCTAGATAGGTTAACTGACAAAAGACTCAAAGAAATATCAGAAATAAACAAAACCTGTGCACAAATCGACATAGTAAATATTTCCAGAGTGCTCCACCCACTATCATCAGCATACACATTCTCAGCTGCACGTGGGGTATTTTCTAAAATGAACCATATACTAGCCCATAGAACATGCTTAAATAAATGCAGAGCATTTGAAATTATACCATGTTTATTATCTGACAATAATGTAATGAAAGTAGAAATTAATTGCAAAAGAAACTGCAAGAACTCCATAAACACATGGAAATCAAACAACACCCTCCTAAAAAAATAATGGGATGTGGTGAAATTGAGCAATATTTACAACAATGTAATAAAGTAAATATACACAACAGTACTTATTGGAAGCAATGAAAGCAGTCTTATGAGCCATATTTAGGGTAGTGAATTCTCACATCAAGAAAGTAGAACAAACACAAACAAACAAACTAATGGAGTACCTCAAATCTCTAGGAGAAGAAAAGTGAGTCAAGCCCAATAATGTCCATACAAAGAAAGAACTTGTACAGATCAGAGGAGACCAAGAAAACAAAAACAAGAATTAGCACATCAAAGAGTTGGTTCTTTGAAAGAATAAATAAAATTGATAAACCCTTAGCAAACCTTATCAAAGGAAGGAAAGAGTCAAAACCATGTATTGAGGAATGCAAAGGGTAATATCAGTATAGATTCCGTGGAAAATTGGAGGACCATCTGTATCTACTTTGAAAATTGCATAGGATGGTAAAGGCAGAAGAAATGGACAGATTCCTAGATGTGTATGAATTAACAAAACTGACTCAAGAAGATATAAAAATTCTGAATAACCTATTATCAGTTTATTGGACTGAAAATATGCTTAAAAATTTACCAGCAAACTGAATTCTATGAGAAATTTAGAAAAATATTTAATGCCAATATTCCTCAAATGATTTAACGAAGCTCAAGGAGAAATAATACCCCTTAACTCATGTTTGGGGGCAAATATTGCTATAATACCAAAACTAGAGAAAGACTCAACCAAAAAAATCAATCAAACAAACAAACAAAAAACAAAAACAAAACCCCTCAGGCCAGTCAACCTCCTGGATACACAAAAGATCTCGATAAAATATTAGCAATTGAATGAGAGAAAGGAAAACAGAAAGAAAAGAAGGAAAAAGCAAACACACATATGTACATATACAAGATAGTTAGAATATTGCATTACTAATTTTTATTGATTTTTGAAGGCAGCAGTTAATGCTTAACTTTATTATTATTATTATTTTTTTTTTTTTTTGCAGTTTTACATGCTTATAGCTGGTGACCTGAGCAATGCTTTGAACATCACAATGTGCGATAGAATAACCATTGTTGTATCGCTAACATCTTGGTTTTTTTTTTTGGAAATTCTGTATCTTTCATAATGTCTTATCTATTATTTATTTATTTTATTTAAAAGAAAAAGCAAACCTGAAAACAGATGCAGCAAATCATCAGATGATTCACCAAGACCAAGGGGGATTCATCCCAGATTTGCAAACACACATAAATCAATAAATGTAATAAACCATATCAACAGAGCCAAATACAGAAATCACATCATCACTTCAATAGATGCAGAAGAAGCTTTTGACAAAGACCAACATAATAGATAGTTTTACTTTGACCTGATGAATGCCATCTGTAACAAGCCAACAGCTAACATCACACTGAATGGATAAAAAATGAAAGCTCTCACTCTACAATCAGGAAAAAGACAAGGATGTCCAGTCTCCCCACTCTTACTCAGTATACCTCTGGAAAAGTCAGCTAGAGTAATGAGACAAGAGAAAGGAAAGAAGAAGGATAGGCAAGGAAGCGGTGAAACTATTATTTGCAGATGACATGATACTCCACAGATAAGACCCCAAAAAGTCCATGAAAAGACTTCTAGATTTAATAACCAAATTCACAGGATACCCAGGTTCAAAATCAAAACTCAAAAATTAATAGCATTCCTATACACAGACAGGAAACTTACTGAGAGAGATATTAGGGAAATCACACATTTCACAATAGCAACCCAAAAAGTGAAATACTAAGGAATCAATCGAAGGAAGTAAAAGTGTACATTGAAGTAAATGTATACATTGAAAATTACAGTACTCTTAAAAAAAGGAGATTGAAGAGGATATCAAAAAATGGAAATATATACCTTATTCATGGTTAGGAAGAACCAACATAGTGAAAATGAAAATGCTCCCAAAGCTGTTGCACAGATTTAATGCCATCCCAATAAAAGTAGCATTATTTTATGTCACATAACTAAAGAAAAATTTCCTAAAATTCAGTTGAAATTAGAAAAGACCTTGAAAGGCAGAAGCAATTCTGGGAAATGAAGTCAAAGTAGGAGGCATTACAATCCCTGAATTGAAATTGTACTATCAAATTATAGTGATAAAGTCAGCATGATACTGGAAGAACAGAGCAGACCCAAGGATCAATGGAACAGTTTAGAAGATGGCGATGCAGCTACTAAGGCATTCAGCCACCTTATCATGGACAAAGGGGAAAAGCATGATCATGACAGAGAGAGAGCCTCTTTAATAAATGGCACTGGAAAATGGGCTGCCAATATACTGACTTCTAAAACTAGACCAATGTCTATAACTGTGCACTAAACTAGAGTAGAAATGGATCAAATACCAAAATGCTAAAGCAGAAAGAGAATGTACTGGAAGGGAAAGTAGGTAGAAATTCTGAAGACATAAATGTAGACAAAGACTTCATGAGCAAATCCCATACCACATGGGAAACACTACACAGTAATCATCCACTGGGATCTTGTCTTTTTTAAAGTTTTACACCTTTAAGACATTACCAACAGAGTAAGAACACAACTTACAGTGTGGAAAAATTTAGCCAACAATCCCTCAGAAAAAAAAAGGACTTCTCTTTAGAACAAATAAAAAAATTTTAAAAAGTCAGACCACCCTCAAATTCAAAGGCCCATTTCAAAAATGAGCATCTGAGATGAAAATGTACTTCTCAGATAAATAATTGTAGGCAGCAAATAAACACATGAAAAAACGTTCAACACCATTGGTCATTCCAGTGTTGCAAATCAACATAACACTGAGATTCCATCTCAGTGCAGAAAGAATGACTATCTTCAAAGAAATCAACCGATAACAGATACTGGAGGGTCTGTAGGGGAAAAGGAACATTTTTCCACTGCTGGTGGGAGTGCAGACTTACATAACCACTGTGAAAATCATGGTAGAGATCACTCCAAAAACTAGGATTAGAGATTCTCTCAACTCAGCTATTTCCATTCTGAGTATTTTCCCAGAATTGAAAACATTGCGTTACAATGATATATGTGAACCCATGTTTATAGCAGCATAATTTGTAAGAGGTAAATCTTAGAAATAAAACCTATTACCTATCAACTGATGAATGGATAAAACAAAATTTTTATTTCACACATCTGAGTACTACTCAGGCAGCAAGGAGGATAAACTTGAGGCTTTTATAGATAAATGAACGAAATTTGAGACCATACTCATAAGTGAAGTAAATCGGTCTTGAATGTGTAAATATCATATGGTCTCCCTAGCATAAGAAGTGAAAGAGTAAGTAGGATGCATCGTGTACAACAAATAATGGTTAAGGTAAGTAGACTACTAATTTCTGTTAGTTCAGTGGAAAGAAATGTTTGTGCTTATATCATTTGATAAATTTTTCATGTCTATATCTTATAATCTGAGCAACTACTTTGAAGATAATAATAAGCAATATATTAATTATTGTTACTCTCCTAGTACCTTGTTTTGAAATTTTCTATCACTTTTTAAATTTATTTTCCTTTTTAAAATAAAGAAATAAAAAATTAAAATTGCTGCCTACCATGGCCATTTATGCTCTGATTTACTCCTCTGGTAAACTTTATGTGCTAAATACACTGGGACTGACTTTTTTGAAAAATGTACTGGTGTACATGCATTGCATTCTGTGGTTAAGTTTTCTTGGGGGATTTCTACCTGAGATGTCACTAGACATAAATTTTGATGTTTGCTGTGAAATTTCATTTGAGATAAAAATAAATAAGTTAATTTTAAAAGTATACAAAAATGTTATTAATAGACTCATTTTTCTAGCTATAAACTGGGAAAATAGAGTATAAATGTTAACTTTCTTTTTAAATGTAATATCAACAATAATTTATATTCTGGATATAGATTAGTAGTATCTCTACGTGCAGTTTACTTTTAACATTTTTACCGATGTGCTATACTCTCTTTAAGGAAACAAGAAGAATTTGAAGTGTTTTCGCGTTTCTGGCTTCCTCTAATCCCGGAAGATTAGTATGAATTGCACAAGTAAATTTAGACACATCTTTATCAGATTTAGTCTTGAAACAGAAAACCTGCCCTTGAATGCAGTTTAGATGAATATTTGATTTGAAATCTGGTCTTAAAATTATACTATTTAATTTTTCATTAATTTAAAATAATTTTCATACATTTATGAGAAAAGAACGAAGTATCTAGAGGCAGATAAAAACTTACCGAACATTAAAGCAATAATGAGCAGTGAGGAACAGATTGAAATCCTGTACTTCAGGCTGTAAGGAGATGGATCTTTCCTGTCTGCTACCCCTCCTTTCACCTTGGGTCTTTCCATTATTGACTTGGTAAGAAAATGCCACTTCATTGAAAATGTCGGCAGCAGTAGACATATTCGACATCCCGGCATTGCATGTGCATATACAGAAAATGACGTCATGGGGCATTCTTTGCTCTAGCAAGGTCAGTGAAAACAATGCCTTGGGAATATTGAGGCAGGCTCTTACCCCATACCAATCTTTTGGCAGGCAGGAGGAAATTGTTTTTAAATTTATTTTACATTCTTATTCGAAAGTGTTTTTAAATCAAACATCCTTCAGATGTCCTTTAACTATTTTACTGGGGCTTAAGAAAAATGCAGAGCAATACACTTTCAGGTGTACACTGTACAGTATAATTTGCATACAAATGCATTTTTACTGAAAAAGATCAGGGCAGAGTTTTAAATATGTTTCTACATTGAATTCCAGGCATCTTGTAAAGTCAGATATAATATAAAATTCAGAGTTTTCTCTACTGCTACACATTCCATATGGAATAAGTTTGTGTTTTGTGAGTGGTGGGTACAAGGGTTATCAAAACAGCTGCAGAAAGAGTAAGATGTATTAAGCAACATTAATGAATCAGAAGGTACAATATATTTTCATGCTCATGCTTAATCAAGGACTTTCAAGTGAAATATTAATTTCTGGTGGATCTGTATGCTTGGAAATCTTGACAGAATAAAGGAATTGTGAGACTCTTTTGCCAAATGTCATATGAAGCACTAATAATAAAACATAAGTCTGGTTAGTGAATTTTAATATTTCAGTATAACTTACTACCCATGCATGAAAATGTGAAAGTTAGGAAAGTAAGGTGATGTAGCTACTCACCAGATTGAAATGTGTGTTAAAAACTGCCTAAATTATTAGAGAAGCCAGAAAACAACTGAAAGTATGAAGATAAAGAAGGCATACAATTCAGGATGCAGTAAAGCTCATAAAATGTATGAAAATAATTTTAAAATGTATCTATTATTTTAGATTTTCTAAATACTAGTAATTATTATCTTTGTCATTGTGTAGGCTATTATCTCGTATAGTTTTCTATCACTGTGAGACAAAAAAGCTGACACCCAAAGTTAACGGAGGAAAGATTTATTTAGCTCAGTTTGTAGAGCTTTCAGTCCATAATGAGCTGGCTCCAGGGAAGGGGGCCACATGGAAGAGGGCAATAGATCATGGCAGCAGAGGACAGCAAATGCAACAAGGGGAGAGAGAGACAGAGTGAGAGACAGAGACACACAGAAACAGAGACAGAGAGAGAGGGACAGAGAGACACAGAGAAAGAGAGAGACAGAGTGAGAGACAGAGACACACAGAGAGAGACGGAAAGAGATGCAGACAGAGAATCCACTTCAGTCCCTGATAGTGTGCAGGCCATCTGTCATAGGGTGGGTGTAGTACTCACATCTTTAATCGTGGCATTGGATGGTGAATCAAACCCAAGCTCTAGGAGCTTGTTTTGGGGAAACATCTAGACGAAAGCTATAATAGATATTCCTTCAAATTGCTATGTACATAAGTAAACAGTTAACTATAGATTTAAGAAGATAGAAATTGACTGGAAACCAATTAGGAAGTTTGAAAATATATTTGCTCTTTTTTTGTGGAACTGGGGATTGAACTCAGGCCCTTAAGCTTGCCAGGGAAGCACTTATTCCATTGAGTCATCTCCGAAGCTTCCATATTTACTCTTAAATAACTACAACATTCATTTACTCAGGAAATCTTTAGTGCCAAGGTCCTATATTACAGACATGAGGGGTAAACCGGTGAGTGAACAGACGCATTCTGTTGTCAGAAAGTCCATAATGAATGGCTTCCTAAAATAATTCACCAAAAATTATGAGTACCTTGTGAACCCACAAGGATGTGGTTTTTGTGGCGTGTTCCTGTGTGTGTGTGTGTGTGTGTGTGTGTGTGTGTGTGTGTGCATTTGGGTGTATGCATTTCATTTAATAAAACTTCACAAAAGGTTAGAAAAGCGTTGCTATATAAATCATTCATGCATGCATTTCTGAAAATGAAAATATTGAGTAAAGGTATAGAATTTTTACACACGCAGTAAACAAGGATTACATGTCATTTATAGAACACTGCACACAAGAACTGAGGGGTACACTTTACTGTAAAAACAGTTAGTAAAATCTAAAAAGTGACTATGTGCTAGAATTGTATATAAAGAACCTAAAAATTGAAATAACTCAGAGTAGTCTGGGAGCACAATATGCTGTAGCATTTGGATACAAAAGCAGTAACTATAAAATTCTGCATAAATAGAAATTTATGAACACATATACAAATTACTTACTTGTCAAAACATATATCATGACATATATTAGAAAATAAATATCCCTGAGTGCTTAATTTTTTAAATAGTAGAAATTATAACATAGATTTAAAGGGGTAATGATAAACTTGAAAGTTTAAATGGTTCCATTGAAAGACTTTTAAAACTGCAAGTGCTCCATCTAAGAATTCCAAAAGACAGATGAAATAAATTCTAATAAAGAAAGGCAATCAGAATGCTAAGAGCTCTACTCTTAGGCAGAGCTGGCCTCTGAGACCTGGCAGGTGGCACACGCCTGTAATCCCAGCCCTGGGGAGGCTGAAAACAGGAGGATCACTACTATGAGTCCAAGCTGCATAGTGAGACTCTAGATGAAATACATTAACAAAAAGGTAAGAGAATTGAGTGAAATAAAAAAGGCAGACAATGAACTAATAAATATACATTAGATTATTTGTGAGAATTATTAAGGACTTCGATGCATTGACAAAATTATCAAATACGTTAAGAGAAGTTTCGAGTAATTTTAAGAATGAGAACATGAATTTAACTACAAATGTAGAAACTAAAAAACTTAGAGAAGGTTAGGATTAAATGTATGACAATAAATTGAGTTTATTTATAATATATTGCAAGAAAAACACAAATTGTCAAAATCTGCATTAAAATGTAACAGAAAAATGCAACAATTCTGTAGTGTTTTTTTTTTTTTTAATAAGTCTATGATTGCTCTAGTTTATACCTGTGATGTTCCCTAAGGGTCCATAGACTTCAAGGTTTGGTCTCAAGCCTGTGATGGCCTTAGAAGTTGAGGGAACATTAGAATATTGGGAACTAAAGAAAAGAAGACAGGTATTGGGAGTTTTGACCTTGAAAGAGGAATAGGATCTGAGCTTCTTCCTTTCTCTTCTGTGTTTCTCATGTCCAATAGGTAAACACGCCTCCGCTCTCTACCGTGAGACCCTGCAACAGCACAGCTGCAGAGCCAAAGGACCACACAGCCAAGCCCAAAGCACCTGAACTCGTGACCACAAGAAAACTTTCCTCGATTCACATCGGTTATCTCAGCTGTTTTTTGGAGTAATTCAGAACTATCTAATACAATGATTTTAAAATTCTCCCACAGATATTATAGATGCTGACAGTTTTATAAAAGGCAACTAAAAGTCCAAACAAGAGTTAATTTAGTAGTGTGCAAAATCTTTCAGAGAATAAAAAAGAGGGAGAAAATCTTTTACCACTCCACTTGTTTACTACACCTTTTTTAGTCTGCATGACATACAAAAAAGCAAAGAAACAAACATCAGCAGAAAAAAAAAAGTAAACAGAGAAAGAAATGACCGGTTTCAGGTCAATTTCATGCATAAATACATACCAAATCAAATACCAAAAAAGTCAAAAGAAACAAAACTGTTTTTAAAAGGCAGTATAGTACTGTAATGTACAAATGCATAAAAATGGGATGTTGATTTAATCTTTAAGAAATGCACTACTTAAAATAAAATAAAAAATATTGACAGATTAACCAGGGAAATATATTCAAACATCTCAATGGATTCCAGGAAGAAAAGTCATAATAAAACTGTTTACACACTAGAAATAACCTATGGTGAATATTATGCCCAGGTGAATTACTAGGAGCATACAAGTAAAAACCAGAGACAAGGCTTAGAACTCCATTATGACATTCTGTTAAAGATTTTTTCTACACTTCCCAGCTAGTAGAGTTAGAAAATAAAAACGAGTAAAGACAATTAGGATTTAAGCAAAGGAAATGACACTGTTATTCTTGGCAGCTGATGCGATGGCCTAGAACGGGGATCTCTGAACAATGGTTCTTAAGCCAATACCAGCTCGGCACCTGCTTCTGTAAATGAAAATGTGTTGGAACGCAGCCACGCGGCGCTTATTCATCGCATATTGTCTGTGCTTGCTTGTATGCTAAAATAGCACAATTGAATACTAAAGCTACAGAGACCACACGTTCTCTAAAGTCTAAAATATTTACTCTCTACCCTGTTACAGAAAAACAATGAAACTGTCAATCCCCAGTACAGACTGTAAAATTATTACAATTAATGAAACATTTTATCGCGTGTGTCAAAAATGTTAATTAGATTCATTGGATCCCTTTACAGTTAAAATAAACATTAGGACAACATTGATATGCATGTGTGTATACATGCACAGTAATAAAATATCTTTTAAGTAACAGTGAAACTAACAGAATTTTGGGAATACTACTTTGAAAAAAATTGTTAAAATATAATGGAAGAATTGGGAAAGAAAATGGGGATGGGAGAGGGAGAGACAGCAAGGAAAACCATGTGTGGGAAAAGATTCAAAGTGTCCAGGTTCCCCATATTCAATTTCTTTCCTGTAAAAATTGCAGCAGATTATTCCCTTCCCTCACAGAAGGGAAAAATATGAATTAATTGCAAACTAAAATGAAAGTATTAAGAATGATGTATTTCTAAAGAAGAAGAGAGTGAGAAACTTTCTTATCAGGTGGCATGTTACAAAATAATGCTTAAATGAAAATATGTTTGTAGTATGTGTGGAAAGATGCATTATTAGAGCAGATAAGAAAAAATATATACAAACGTGACATTAGACTTATTCAGAGATATACTATTAAGGAAATGGTACAATAAACATGCACACACAATTTTAGGAAGATTGAAAGGTCAGTATGCTTAGAAATTTCTAAAACATTTTAAACTATAATATTGAACACATTTAATTAGGGCAGAAATTTCTATGAAGGACCATTTTGTACTGAAAAAATTATATATCTATATATACAAATTATTTAGGTTAGATATACAACTATTTTCTCTTAGTTCAATGAGAAGAAAGATTTGTACTAATAGTGTTTAGACAACATATCATGTCTGCATCTTGTACTATAAATAACTACTATGAAGACAACACTATGCAATGTATTAATTATTGTAACTGACCTGTTTTGAAACTGTCTCATTGCTATTTTTCTTAATGCAATTAATATTTTAAAATGAAATATGAAATGCTTAAATGGAAATGGAAAATTTTGATGTCTGAGTTCATTACAAATGATATGTATTTATCAAGATCACACATAAAAAATATGAAAGCAAAGCCCACGTCATAACAATAATCCTGTTTGTTGCAACTAACCAACAATGTGATACTCTCTAAAATACATATAGTTTTTGAAGACTAGCTTCAAAATAACATTAATGACAACATTACAATGGGACAATAATGGGCTGGGAAGATAGCTCAGTGGCAAGTGCAAGGTCCCGAGTTCTGTACCTGATAACACCAAAAAATAAAAAAATAAAAATAAATAAAACTTAAGATGGAAAAATAGGGGCTGGGAGATAGTTCAGTACAATAAGTGCTTGCATGGCAAGCACAAGGTGCTGTCTCCAGTACCTCAAAATAAACAAATTAAATAAATAAATGGGGAAAATAATCACAACAAAAGAAAAGTAAATGGTAAAATCTTGTGAACAATATGTGTAACTAACTCGTTTTTATTTAAGTACAGAAAATGAATTGTGATATGGACAGTTTATATTTGAAATGTTGTCAAAACATTTTAAAGTTCAAACTGGATTAGAAGCCTTTATTTATTGTTTTGGTAAGTGTGACTTCTTACGATTACCACAGTTGAGCACCTTTGTGCCTAGGCAAACACTCCAGCAAATGTCCCAAGTGCTCAGGAAATATTCTCAAGAATGTGTTAAGGCAACACAGTGTGTGGTAACTCATTCCTCGATACACGCTTCCTGAATGAATCATTCCTCTAAAGAGTGTCTGAGAGGATGCTAAGTTGAGGCAGGCCGGATAACTCAGCAGACTAAAATGCCTGCTTAGGCAGAGCTGCATGGACCAAAGTTCAATCCCCAGCATACTGTGTTGGCCCCATCCCCTCAGTGTATGCTGAGATGGCCATAGGACTGGGCCTGGTGGTGCATGCCTGAGGCTGAAAACAGGAGGATCACTAGGAGTCTGATCTATATAGTGAGACAGAACAAAACTCACCCAAGTGTGGTTCCAGGAACTCCTATTTTTTAAAAATTTTCTTTCCTCATATTCTGTAAAGTTCAATACATCAATACTTGATGGAAAATATCTGTTCCAAGTTATGCCTAAAATGTTTGATATTTAGACAGAGAGTGAGAGTAAACCGAACTGCATATGTTGTAGGGTAATAATCAGCTTCTTCTCTGAAGGATTAACAACCTAAGTTTGCAGATCAAAAATTTAAGAAAAGGAAGGGCTACAAGGTCAGCACATTTTGGCCCTAGCTTTTCAAGGTTAGTGAGAACTCAGGACATAGGAGAACCTGTACTGTAACATCATGTAACTCAGTTGTGTCCCAAATTTTCTGATCAAGGCAATTATGGAGCCACAGAGGAATGTGATTGATGATGTATAGTGTGCCTAAGCAGAGTCACATGGAGAGAAGACTTTCTCTCAGGCTTTCACAGAAAGCAAATTGGTCAAGCAATGGCTGTGACTCATCCACATGGCTGCCACTGGCAAAGGATCTACAGAGTGAGGTATGGAGTTACAGGATAAACCACGAAGGGACTTGACTGACTTATCAGATATGAAAGTTACATTTCTTGTTATATAGGTCTTACTTTACCTTGGTCTTAACCATCCAGCAGAAAAGTGTAAAAATGAGGTATATAAAGTAAAGTCATATTGATATGCTGAGCTATAGAAGGCTCTAGTCAACAAATTCTGTGGATAACCCACTACTATTGTGGACTGCTGGACTGTGTTGGAGTGTTTTGCTGACTTCATGCACCTATAGTATTTAAATGCCTATAAAATACCTATCTCTAAAAGGACTACACAAGAAAAGGGGATACAAAGGAAGAACCATTTTGTATCTGTAAATAGGGAATAGTTAGGATAGATATACAGCTATTTTCACTTGATTCTATGAGAAGAGAGATTTGTAGTAATAGTGTTTGGATAGAATATCCTGTCTGCTTCTTGTACTATGGATAACCACTAAGAAGATAACTGTGTAAATGTATTAATTATTGAAAATGTCCTATTAATCAGCTTTGAAACTATCTCATTGATATATCTCTCAATAAAATAAAATCAAAAAATATGTCCACAGCATGCAAAACTAAGCATTTTATAACACACATGAATGTAGTAAAACTATGAAAGAAATCCAGGGAATGATCAATCTCACGTGTAGTTCAGTTTATATTTCCCAGTGAGAAGAAGGGGATATTAGTGACAATATCATTTATGAGAGACTGAGAAGTTGCTTACCTATTTTTATTTTAACTAAACGTGTTTAATATTCTGTCAGCACTGCTATTGTCATTAATGATACTTTTTAATAAAAATACTTCGAGAGCATTTCAGAGTCAATAAGGCAAAACGTAAGTAAATAACATCTTTGTGCAAAGCCTTAAGGCGAAAGCTTTGGCCTCAGAAAGAATATTTTCAGTTCTACTATTGCACTGTAACAATTTGCAATTTATTTTCAACCTCCCTAGCCTAGCTCTATACTCTCACCATCTCCACATGGACTCTGTGGTCACTAATGATTGTTGGATAGTTGAGACCTTTGTTGTGGCATTCAACATGTACATTTTACATAGGATAAGGTACAAGGAAGAAAAATAAACACCGATTCATACCATTTGCAATGCTTTGTTTTTCAGTCACATTAGAAAATGTGCTGTATCCATTAACCTTTTGGCAAAGAGCAAGAGCTAAGCTAGTTAACACTTGACAGCTTCACAGAGTCTCTCGACTTGTGACAAAAAAATATGCAACTGACTCTATTCTTGGTGTACCTGTCAGTGGCAGAGTTTGGGATAAGAACAGTCATTACTGTCAGTATTTTCTTCTCAATCTCCCATATTCTGTTAGGAAAAATAATTTGAGGAGATCTTAACTACTATCATATGAATTTTGCATCCTGTACTGACCAGTTGTTAATTCTTTAATCCGTGCATATAAGTTAATTTCATAGTTTTGCAAGTAGTGCTCAATGGCAATCCTGTAGGATAGCCTAGAGTAGATGATTTTAAATTTAAATACTAAGCAAGAAAAGACTAAAGAAACAACACATTATTCTTTGGCCCTGGATATGATCCAGCCTGTTCTCATAACCACAGAATGATTAAAAATGATGAGGGCATCATTTGTGTAAGGAACAACAAAGATGCAGGTGCAGTAATATAGAATGGTGACAGAGTCCCAAAAGAAGAAAAGGTGAAAATAGTTTCCAGTTGAGAATGTAATCAATCAGTAAGTGGATGTCCTCCCTAGCATGTAATTAAAAACCTGGGCTTTTATTCAGTAATTGGTTATTACAGAAAAACTAACCATTTGGAGGTAGGTAATTCAAAGCTCCTCAGGGCCAACTGTGAATCCTACACAAACACATACAAATGAACATGCACCTTTTCTAATTTCTATTAAATTATCTGCATCTCTCTAATCCTTAGCATTTATATCATATATGAACTGAAGAAGTGACCAATTTGGATGATTTCAACATCAGGGGATAGCCTCAGTTAGGGTGTAGTTGTGTTTGTGTTGGGGAGGTGGAAAATCTGTATTGAGCAAATATATCAGTGTCATTTTTCCAACTTTCTGTCTGGCTCACGTGTTGTTATATTTCAAACTTTCAATTATTATTATTATTGTTAATTATTATTTTTGTATTTGTGATCTTTGTTGTTATTTTGATTGTTTGGGGGAAGGTACCACAAACTATAGCTATAGGAAACAGTAAACTTACCAAGGAATGTTGTATGGCTTCTGACCTCTCCAATCACTGGCCATTTCTCCATATTTCTCTTCTGGGGCTTCTTTATTCTCTGAAACATGATGATATTAAATAAGTCAGTTAATAGCCCAACAATACCCTGTAAGTGCTCAACTGAAAGGGTCATAATCTTGTCATTTTAAATAAAAAACAGAAATGATTAAGTTTGGTGACATAAGCATATTGATAGTTAAGATAATCCAAAAATGAGGTTGCTCTTATTCCACAAAGCCAGATTGTGAGTGCAAATTTATGTGTACACACATGCACGTCCTAATCCATTGCAAGATCTTACATCTCTTGAGTTCTACAAAGGCAGAGCAAGGTAGGGAGACTGAATAAAATTTGAGGCTAAGGTAGGTTGGTTCATGAAGTTTAAGAAAAAAAATCTAAGAGCTGGTGAAATAACTCAGCAGATCAAGTGCTTACTTAAGGTAAGCTCAGGGGCTAGGGTTCAATCTTGGCACCACATGCCATATGGGCTCTGTCTCCAGGTGTGCTGAATCTGTGATGGTGTCTACGTGTGGTGGCACATGTCTATAATCCCAGCATTAAGGAGGCAAAAAAAATGAGGATCACTTCAAGTTTGAGCTGTGTAGTGTAGACCCTGCACAAAACAAAAATAAAATAAAAAAAAATAAATGAAATTTAAAAAATCCATTTCTTTAACATGATAAACAATGATAAACAACCAATTTTTAATGTATATGAAATAGTCTTCAACTTAAATAAGATACCACCTAGGACTTTCATAGCTAGAGAGGAAAAGTCAGTGCCTGGCTTCCAATCTTCCAAGCAGACTCACCAATGAAAGGTTGATGAATCTGGCCAGTTAGGTTGAAGCCAGCGCTCTTTTCTGTTCTGAAAATCCTAGGTAAGACCCTGAGGAGTTATACTAAATTTACTCTATTAAAAAATGTCTCGCTGACAGCACATTTGTTTACAACGTAGATTGCTCAATAGATTAAGGCACTGTTGAAACCTACTGCTCAGAGGAAAAAAAGAGAGATTTATTTCCATCTGTTACAGGTCACTGATGAGACATCAGTTGCCCAAGAGCTCTGATATGTAACACAAGCAATGTTTCTTGACTGCTCAAATATTCATTCTGTAGCCCATGGTTCAATGAGTAATTTTGATTTTTAAGTCTTGTTCTTCAAGAAATTTATTTTCTGTGGCTAAAGCTGTTGGGACAAAAGGAATTTCTCTGGTATATCTGGGAGCAGTGACTTGAAAACCCATTGAAGGGATTCATCAAAGCTTGGGAGATGGCTCAGTGGAATAAGTGCTTCCCTGGCAAGCACAAAGGCCTGAGTTCAATCCCCAGTTCTGAAAAAAAAAGGACTCATCATGTAAGATATCAGTGAGAACATTGTTGATAATGGGAGGAGGCAGAAATATTAGCAGTAAGAGGAGTTTGAAGTAAGTTAATTCCAACTCACTGGATGATTGGAGGGGCCAAACACCAGTACACACTGTAGATGTGTTTAAAATAAGAGGGGGATAGGAAGTGGTGTTTGAAGATGTGGGTGAATTCCTTCAACCTCATGATTAAATGTGAAGGGATTAAGAATTGCTTCTAATGAGCAAGAATAAGTTCTTCTAATAGGAGTTTACTAGGGATTAAAATTCTGTTAACACTATTGAAATAATATAAATATTTAGAATGGTATCCAAAGATATGTTTTATAAAGTAGCTTTTAAGAAGATAGGCCACAGTTTGGAAGAAGTGCTTCTTCTGGTGAAATGCTCCAATGTGTCATCTTTCATGAAAGCTTGTCAATTGATGCAGCAAATTTTGCCATTGTCTAATAGTAAGAAATATTCCAAACACTGATTACTCAAAGCCATCTGTAACAAAGCAGCACCCTCCACTAGTAGAAAACTCATGACTTACTAAAGGATTAGATCACTTTTGGCACTTTTTAAACAAAAAAAATATAAATCTGTAAATCTCTGTGAGATTACAAGAGATTTTTTTTTTATCAAAACCCATATAGTCTTTGGAGCACAATGTTATTTTACACTCCATAGGTTACAGCATAGTATAGTTACAGCAGAACCTTTATATACATTAATGATTTTGAAAAGATTTTGTGGCTCACTTACCACGATGTCACTGCTATGACTGGAATCTGACATGCAATATCTTTGACATGCACCTGTGTATTAACCATATTGTGAATTGATGTGTATATCTACACACACCTCACAAAATGACATGGGCTGTTGTGATTTTCCAACTGTGTTAGTTTTGCAGCTAAATATATCTGTGAAGACACAAATATCTTCCTGCCTCCTTACTCTGCAGTCTTTAGCCTGTTGTGATTTGTTCTCAGATCTGTATCCTCCTAGTGATGAAGAACCGGCAAGCCATCACTGCAAAGAACTTCTGAACATTGGAAAGACCAGTGGTAGATTCACTCTGTATCTTTAAAGCAATGATATTTCCAGAGAATCACTCTCTGTTCCCCAGAAACATCTCTCACACTTTGCCTCACTTAGCCTTGCATTACATACAATTGTGCTACTCACTAGCAAGATGAATGGAATGATTTAGGACAAAAATCTTCATTTTCTGTCAGCTGTTTGGTGATACAACCTTTCTTAAAAGGCTGAAGAATCTGACCCAGAGACAAACTCATCTTCAGCAAACAAGTATGCAGCAAAGAATATTTGCTGGAAAAAACCCTCTAGAACTTTCTACAAAGTGTCTTTATATAAATCTCAGTGGGATAAAAATAGACTCTGCTTATTTGAAAACTATACCTATCATTTTCTTAATATTGCACAGCAGGAAAATCATTATAATTTTTGAAATATGTCCTGAGTTTTCTAAGTCCTTCACTAAAATTATTTTTCCTCTAGTATCTCCTACTTAGAATTAAGAAGAATAATATTTTAAAATGTGAGTTATTTCTAAAGAGGATATTAAATACAAAGTAGTCAATATCTAAACACTGTAGTATCTCTCAGATTATCTCAAGCGAAGGTATTTACGTAGCAATTTCAAAGGATAATGTGGGGAAATAGATAAAAATTATAGTTTATTTTTTAAAATAAATCACCATTTTGAGCAGGAGAGATTTAGCAACAAATATAGGTAAACAGACTGAACAAAAACTTCTCTTTTATCTCTTTATTATTCTTATTTCATCATGTTCTTAAATGGAAAGATGGACTGCAATGTTACTGGAGGAGCTGAAAGCAAAAGTAATAAGTGACTGAGAGCTAACCACATTTCTAGAAATAGACGTTCTGTGTTTGCACATACTCTTAGGACTTTGTTCAATCTTTGACTCATTTAAAATGCATGTAGAAGAACAGAAATTTGAAGAAAGCAAGCATATGGAATCCATCTCAGGTACAGGGCTAAGAGTTTTTATATATTTAAGTGTTTTTCACATTGTAGACTTGACAACTATATGTGATGATGACTTTTTTTGAATAAAAAAATTGTGTAGTAGGGAGAGTATGTGGCTTGCTGATAGTTCATGTTCTGAGAGGAGTGAGAGGCAAAGGTCTACCCTCACAGTCCGCTCCCGTCCTAGGGCAGTACGGGTCCCTGACACTCACTGTAATCTTCCACAGGGAACTATTCTTGGAAGTTAACTCTGAGATGCAAACGCATGGAAGTGATGCTGTTCAGTTATGCAAAAATGTGTTCAGTTACCCCATCAGCTAATGGAAATACCAGTGAATGGCAAAGTTTAAAGCATTCTTTAAAAAGTAGTGTCGATCTAGCCCTTGGAGTTAAATGTTTATTCTTCCTAAATATTGTTAATAAATTATGTGAAAGTGAGAGGATAGAATATTTCTTTTATATCAATATTAGATATAGAGACTTTCTTATTTTCAGGACACAATAATTTTCATGTATTGGCATGTATGTTCTTGAAATAGAACATATATCCTTGAGCCATAGTTTATATAAGAACACAGAACCTTCAGGACGATCTCAATTGTAAGTCAGATTGTTAAGGAGAGACAAAATAGGAGGGTAGCTGAGGGAGGAAAGTGATGGAAAGGCACCTTGAAGAGCAGCTGCTTCAGGCCTTGTTGCCACGTGTTTACACCACAGCCCAGCATGTGGGTGCCAGGCCTCACAGTGGGGAGTGTTAATCTAAGCACCACCACAGGTTTTAGCTTTTCCCAGTGTTTCATGATTACCCAATCACCTGACCAGAAAAATTCTCCTTTTACATAAAGCAACACCTGAATACAATCTTAATAGTAAGCTTCCCAGTTTGTCAATGCAACATGCATAGCACTGTAAAACACTGATACATTATACTATATATATAAACAATAATTTAAAACTATAACCTAGTTTGTTAGAGAGTAAAATGAATATTTGAATTAATTAATATATTTATTTTCTTTCTCAATTTTATTTTCTTCATATCTTGATCCAACTAGATATGGAAAATATGTCTGATATGCCAAGCCAACAAATGTATGCAAAACAAAATTCAATATATGGAATTGAAGATATGATCTGCAATACAAATACATTTTTGGCAAATAACACATACTTTTAACAAGAGAAAAACAAGTACATGTTTGATCATTTAACTGTTCCTTTTAATAGTTCTAAATTCAAACAGACTAATATTGACCATGACTTTTTAGCCCATAATCAAACTGACCCAACTGAAAACTTTCTTTTCATATACAAAGAAAACAAATCATTAGAACAGCAGTCATTGTACTGTATTTCTGTTTGTGTTTCTTCTCTTAAAAGTTACATGTAGAGAAAATGTTATAGAAGAAAGACTTAGAAAAGTCCTTTCTAGATTTCATATGTGAAAGACTTCAGTTTCATATGTGAAGATCGGGCCAGGGAGGTAGCTCAGTGGTGTAAAAGCCTGCCTGACAAGTGCAAGATCCAGAGTTTGATTCCCAGTACCACAAAAATGAAGAACAAACAAACAACAAAAAAGTAAACATATGTGAAGTATATCCCAGCTAGAAGAGTAAGCCACTCTATCTTTTGCAGGTTCTTTGCCATTTAAACTTGAGTCTGTAGGCTTATATTCATATTACTGCTAGAATGCAAATTTTATTTAGGATAGCATTTTGGTTGGTTTGTTCATTTGGTAAACATTTGTTCAGCATATGACAAATGCCATAGGAAAATATAGACTCATCAAGAAATTGGTTGGTGTTTTGGTACAGAGAAAGATACAAAAGCCAATAGAGATGACAATATCAAGAGAAATACAGACAAGAATGATGCTTCCAAAATACAAATTCAGTTATGTCAGAAATCATATAGGAAAATACTGTGTAGTGGAATTTCCAAGAAAGACCAGAAAGGGTTTTTTGGAGGACTTTAAATGCATCATCCCAGCCACCAGAAATACTCAGAATTAGGCTCAGCCCTGAAATAAGGAGAGTTCCACCTTTATACAATTTGTTAGGAGCAGCAAGTAGACATACAGAAGTGAAACAAAGACAGTTACTCATTTTAGCAGCTAACCCTATCTTAGCCTTGAAGAAAACACATCCTGAGCATCTCATTTGTTAGTTTTATTGGTGATAGAACCCAGTATTTCCTCTCTATGGAATGAGATTCCCAGGAGAGAATTGCCTGAAGTGTGTCCCTTATCAATGAGAAAAACACTAGGTCAGGTGAGAAAGCACAAGCCCATATTCTTGAGGGAAGTGTTGCCTGAGGAGTTGCTTGCCTTGGGAAAATTTTACAGAGGGAGAGAACTGTTTAGTTTCTCTCTGAGTTCTGCTTTAAGAGGACAAATAGTTACACTCCTGCTTAGTTATGAGAAAAAAATTTACAGAGGCAGATGCATTTATGTTGAAGCTCAAACATAGGCATCCATGGAGGAATTAATATTTTTATAATAAGTAATACTGATGAAGATGTTGCAGTATATAATTATAAAACTGTGGAATGGTAGAGATTCCAAAACATGCTGTGCACAATTCTAGTTAATTTTCACTTTATCCTGAAGGCACCAGAGAATTTTTCACCATGATAGAATGAGATTTTATTGGTGAGAATACCAGTCACCCCTGCAGTTGTTCCAATATTAACTATGAAATTTATGGGTTTAACGAGATTAAAGTAGATTACCTCTGGTGGCAAGACCAAAAAGTCAACTTAAACTTACTTAAGCAAAAAAAGGTGATCACTTCATTCACGACTAGTGTTAGGTGGTATTATTGCATAGTTTCAGTCCTGGCTTCTGTGACTTTCTTGGTCCTTTTTCTTGTTTTCTTTAGGAGTTTGTATTTCCTTGCATTGCTTCCTTTCATGAAACAAGATGAATACAAATAGTCAGTGATGATACTTTCTTGCTCTTACAGGTGAGCCAAAGTATACTTTTTCCCTACAATGATTACAGAGTACTATTATGTTTTGCCTTCCTTAATCCAACTTGAATACTGCAACATTATGGGGAGTAAGATTATGCCTGCTGCTTTGTACAAGAGTCAACACCCACCACTAGGGCCTCATTAATCCTAATCATCCTGAGAAGAAGCTACATCATGATGAACCTTGATACCACAGGAAATTACGTATATTGTAAGACAAACAATAAGAAGGAAGAATGTCTCCTAGTTAGGCTACAAGAAAATGCAGGTAAAAACAATGTATGCTTGTCATTCTCTAGGCCAGAAATGATAGGAACTTGAATTTATATATTAGAAGTAGAAATTGGGTACACTGCATATCTTTGAAAAGGGTCTACTGATTGAGTTTGACAGGTGTGAAAAGGGAAAAATGAAGAATGACTCCAGCTTGTGTTGTTTGACTAAATGAAACTTAGTTCTGGCATAATCCAAGGTCAATGTACTAGAAGAAAGATTAAATTGAGAAAAAGGAGAAAAGGGTAATAGGAGTTTGTGATAGTGTTTAAAGTAGTTGTTTAACGTGAATTCAATCAGATGCATTTAATAAACACTTAAATAGACGGATTCTGATTTCTATACAGGTCTTGATAGAAAGTAGATATAGATAAAAGTAGGACATAGTCATCATTAACATTTTTTTCTTTTTATTATAAATTTTACTGAGAAGCAATTAGACAGCTTCAAAATGGATTAGTAGAACAGTTTCAATAACTAATACATTACATATTGTTATCTTCTTAGTGGTTATTGATAGTACAAGAGGCAGACATGATGCACTGTCTAAACATTATTTGTACAAATCTTTATTGCCACTGAAGTAAGAAAAAGTAGCTGTATATCTATCGTAACTATTTTATATATAAGATACAAAATGGTTTTTCATTTGTATCCCCTTTTTTGTCTAGCTTTGTCACAGATGGGTATTCCATTGCCATTTAAATGTTGTAAGTGTGTGAGTTCAGCAAACTAATCCAACATAGTTAGTAGTCCATAACAGTAATGGATTATCCATAGGACTGACAATGTCAGAAGTTGTTGGCGTGAGCCCTTTACAACTCAACCTATACTTTTCTACTATGTGGTTAAGACCAAGATAAAACAAGACCTATATAACAAGAAATGTAATTTTTTTATCTGACAAGTTCAATCAAATCTGCTCAGGCTTTACCCTGAAACCCTGGACCACATTTTGTAGATCCTTTGTCAGTGTCAGCCATGTAGATGAATCATGGCCATTACTTGACCAATTTGGTATCTGTGAAAGCCTGAGAAAATATTTTCTTTCCATGTGATTCTCCTTAGGCACACTCTACATGATCAATCACTCTGCTGTGTAGCCCCATAATCTTCTTAATCAGAAAATTTGGTACATCACTGAGTTGCAAGTTAACATGTCTTTTCTAAGCAGAAATACAACAAAGCATGCTTGTATGCTAAGGAGAGTTTTTGTGCAGAAAGTTATATTGATGTCTGTCTGTCTGTCTGTCTGTCTGTCTGTCTATCTATCTGTCTGTCTATCTATCTATCTATCTATCTATCTATCTATCTATCTATCTATCTATCTATCTATCTATCTTTATATCTATCTACTTCCAAGTAATGCAGAGACAGGGAGTGAGGGAAGGGGAAAAAGGGGTCAAAGTAAAAAAAATTAACAAATGTTATATACATGTACCAAATCTACACAATGAATGTAGTCAACATATACTACAAAACTATACCCATTGAAATGTAGATATAAATCCCAACTTAAACTAAGGTATTGAGTGAAGAGGAGAGTATAGATTTGTTAAGTGAATTAAAGGAAGCTTAATAATGTTAGTACTAAGACACTGGAGATTAAAACCCATAACTTAAGACTCTGAACAGTGGGCAGGCCAAATATCTCAGTGGATTAAGGCACCTGCTCAGGCAGACACAGCAGTTGGGGTTCAATCCCTGGACCTGCAGTGCCAGCCCTGCCCCTGGGGTGCGTGCTCTGACATATTGAGTCTGGGCATAGTGGCGCATACTTGTAATCATAGCTCTTGGGAGGCTGTGGAGTCCAATCTAGTTGTGAGACCCTGAATACCCTGTAAACCCTTCCTAAAATAAAAAAATATACTCCAAATAAAGTACATTGAACACAAAACCAGTAACATATATGTCTTTCATTTAAGAGGAATCAGTCTTCATAAAGCAATAAGTGGTCACTTACATTTCAAATAACTTTATATAATAAATATTGTTATTCAATGACATGTCTAGTGCAAAAGTAAGTTGCTTCAGATAGAATGAATGATCATGGAAGAATTCCGTAAGTAGGGTATATTTGAACCAAAGTCCAATTAAAGAAAGAGAACTATTCAAAATGTCAAGGACTGTTGTCTAGACATTAGGGGAAGGAAGGGAGTTGATCTAAAAATAGGCACACATGAAAGGAGGTCAATGTACCTGGAAAATAAGAAACACTTTTGTAGACAGGCACAGTTCAGAGTGGACTTATAACTCCTTGGATTTCTTTACTCCATATATAATAGGAGATGGTTAATATATGTGGAGCAATAAACTATTATGATATGATTTAAATTTTCTAAAGAATATCCTGGTTTCTACCTGAGGTGGAGATTAGAATTAGCTTTGTGAGAAAGAATAGGCATCTTTTGACAGAGGAATCCACATGAGCATGACCTAGGATGTTTGTGGCAAAGAGGTGAACAATGCCTGGCTTTAGAATGAACACAGAAAACTCTAAAACACTAACTGATGTGGGGGTCTATAGAAAGGAAACAGTCAGGGTCAGTGATTAGTGGTAGCTTACCTGCAGAAAAGTCAGGGGGAGAAGGGTCAATATTTCTCCTTTGCCAAGTTGAGTTCTGTATTATGTAAAATACCAAGTGGCACTTCTGGACAGAAGTGCAGTAATGTGAAGGTTGAGGAGCTGGAGATAAATAACCTAAATTATGTAATGGAAGGAGCTGTTAATAAATAGAAGAAGGAAGTGCTTGCCTGGCAAGCACAAGGGCCTGAGTTCAATCCCCACCTCCACCAAAAAAAAAAAAAAAAAAGAAAAGAAAAATAAATAGAAGAAGTGGGCTAGAAATGTGGCTCCTATGGTAGAGTTCTTGTTTTAGATGCAAGAGGCTATGGTTAAGTGCTACCTGTCAATCCCTGGTACTGCATTCCTTGCCAATCCCAGGCTGAGCCTGCCACTCAAAATGGGTATGATGTGCTTGCCTCTCATTGCAGCACTGGGGCAAGACAGGAGTATCCCTGCAAGTCTGAGCTGCACATCAAGACTCTATACCAAATTAAAACAAAAAAAAAAAAAAAAGGAGAAGAGGTATACAAGTTAAGGCCTGCAGAATCTATATTGAGAATTTTGGGAAATGAGAGAAATCCAAAGAAAGGAGATTCCTAGGAAGGTGTCATTTATGTGAGAGTTGGAAACCATGAGGGTGTGCTGTCTCAGTGATCAAATAAAGACAGTTAGCAAGCAATAGGGAGCATGTTTTAAAGAATGAAAAAGACCAGAAAAGAAGCAGAGTTACATTTGATTCTTGAGTAACTTTGGAGAATTTAGCAAGAAATTTTCAGTGGGACCTGGGATAAGATATTAAAAGTAGATTATGAAAGTATGGAATTGAGAATAGCAGGCACAGACATTATCTCTTTCTTGTAGACTTTTTATTACAGAACACACACACACACACACACACATGTATATGGAGAATCCTGTGAGGTTGAAGGAGTGTCTTTTTCTAAGCAATAAACCTAACAGAGCATCCTTGTGTGCTAACAGGAATTTTTGTGCAGAAGGGCACATTGGTGATGCCACCTTAAAGTTCTTGAGTGGACAAGGGAGAAAGGCATTAGCTACCAGTAGAGAGTTGGCCTAGTTGGTAATGTAGGTGTTGGAGTCCTTTGAAGAGGAAGAAAAACAACATATGGACATAAGAGGTAGAAATGTTAGTGGGAAGGTGGTTAAATGATCTTCTGATTGCCTTTGTTCTCTCCCTATATTTACTGCAGGTAACATTACACCTACCAGTATTAAGAAATTGTGGAGATAATGGATTTTGGAAATAAGTTGGAGACAGTAGCATAGAAGTTTCTGTTGAAGGTTACAACTGATCGACGTTATTATTAGGGAGATAGATGGCAAGACCAGAGCTATAAATATGATTGCAGTGGGAGTAATTGAAATAGAATAAGAAGTATGACATAGTACAGTAACATTTTGAATCTAATTCTCTGCCTTATCTCCATGAGCTTGCTTTCTGCTTTACATTTGCTCCATATTTTTTCTTTGTGTAAGCATATTTAGTAAAGCATTAGCAAAGAAATATAACATATTGTAAATGTCACATCACTTCAGTCTCATGAGAAATTTTCGTAAGAAAAGTTTCCGGAGATGACTCTTTGAGAATACTGAATGCTAGATTTGCTTGAGAGTGTATTTTTGCCATGCTACATATCTCTCCTTTAAAATTAGGTAATCAGCAGTTGTTTTTGTCCTTTCTCTGTAGATTTTCAATAAGGACAAGGAAACAATAGTGAACACTCTTCTGTGATTACCTCATCTCATGAAAAGTCTGGGTGTACTTTATTGTAAGCATACCTTTGTTCATCATACAATGGGTTTTTGATTATCTCTCCTGGGAAACTGCAGCTTTAATGTTTGTGCATGCAGATTTTATAGGCTTGTACCACAACAATTTGTCTCTTCACACATTGTACTTTGAAGATGTGCTGTTTAGCTTGATGGAAGAAAGTGGAGTCTAAGAAATATGGCAAATATGAGAGAAGTATCAGGATCGCCAATCTTGGGATAACAAGTTGAGTTTTGCTCAGTTTTTCATATCAGACCTTAAAATATGTCTTGAATATATAGGTATTTCATATACAAATTTTACATTTTAAATGAAGAGTAGGTTAGTATACTTATCAGATTTCTTAATGGATGTAAATTTGATGGGAATGAGTTTATCATTTAGTTTGGAACCAATAGGTTTATCAAATCCTGTGAACCTATTGGAGAGGCCTCACTGAGGGAATAAAAGAGCTCTTGTTTGCTGCAGAACTTTTCATAAGAGGCCTAACTGTGAACTAGGAAAATGAATGAGAAAAGCTGCTCATGGGAAAGCACCTAATATTTCCAAGCTGGCCAAATAGTGCAATGGATTAAATCACCTGCTTAGGCAGATGCATGGTCTGGGGGTTTGATCCCTATGTGCCAGCCCTCCCCCTGGGGCTCGATGAGGTGTCAGTGGAAACTGGGTGTGGGGGCACGTGCCTGTAATCGCAGCATTTGGGAGGCTAAACACAGGCGGATTACTACTAGTCTGATCTACGTAGGGAGACCTTGTAGACCCTGTACTAAAATACCAGAAAGAAAGAAAGAAAGAAAGAAAGAAAGAAAGAAAGAAAGAAAGAAAGAAAGAAAGAAAGAAAGAAAGAAAGAAAGAAAGAAAGAAAGAAAAAAAGAAAGAAAGAAAGAAAGAAGCTAGTATTTTCAACTCATGCTTCTAGTATATTCTAAGTAAAATTTTGACATGTGAAGTATAAATCATTATCTGCTTGTCAGACGAGAGGCATCTTTACAATTATTTTCCATTTTATAGCTCTCCAAAAGCTTGGTGGTGTTTTTTTTGTCAACAGTATCTTTTCTGAGGAATTAGAATTGTGTGTGAATATGTTAATTTTTTCATCTCTATGAAAACATATTCATGGTGAATCAGATTTTGAGCACCCACAAAAGAAGTCCATTTAGCCTTTTTCTCTGAAGTCTACTCCTTATTGGAAAAACCTTAAAGCATAATCCAAGACTTTAAAACTAGATATGCCAGAGTTTTTGCAAATTGATTAAAATGAAATTTCATAGAACAGCATGGGAAATTTAGATAGTTTGGAGGGCCTGGTGATAATCGGTTCTTTTTATTCATTTGGTTGTTACAGCTTCTCACCATGCAGCTCGGATTCATGGCAATCCTCCTGTTTTTAGGCTTCTCTATTTATAAGAATAGAGTTTCTTGGCCTACCTCCCCAGGGGCAGGGCCAGCACAGCATGGAGAGCTGGGGATCAAAACCTGGTCTCTGCATTAACAATCTGATCTTCATTTCCTCACTTCATTCCCCAGCCTTTTTAATAAGCTTTTTGGGGGAGAGGTTCCTCCAAGTTCCAATTTAGAGTAGTGATGAGGGTTCACAAGTCTAGTGCAGAATGTTACGGATTAGACAGAATGTGTAAAAGTGGAGGCAGAGAGTGATTAAGCCTAACTAATTGAAATATGAAGTTTAGAAATGAAGGAGACAGTATACTGTATAAGTGTTTGATACATACAGATTTGATAGGAAAGCAATTACTACTGTCACTCACTTGTATACCACAAGGTACAGCACAGCTAGAGAGCACCACATTTTCATTAAATGGCAAGAAAAAGTGTGTGAGGTCTGTGTGACTCAGGGAACAAACTTCTTCCATCTCTGATTCCTCCATCTCAACTGTGTTTCTAGTACTTTAAGAGATGTGAAACCATTCCCTGTTTTTTGAAGATGGAAATTAGGACATGACCAACAATTGAGGTAGTAAAGGAGCTGAACTCCAAGAGATTCCAAAGATAGGATTTCTGGACCTTGCTTCTTATGGTACTGTGGTTATCTCCTTTTCTTTTAAATGAATGGCTCTCAGAGGATCCTTCTTTTTATGAAGATGGACAAGCAGCACTGTGGGGAGATCAAAATAGCAAGGAATGGGGACCATCACTAACTTTTCAACCATAGAATTGAGACTGCATATCTGGATCATCCAGCATTATCTGAACCTTTAACTGAAAACCTGGTCTATACCTCAGGACAAACACATGAGACACTAAGACAAAGCTACCTAGGCAACCCACTGCTGGATTCCATAGAAACTATGTAATTAATAGTTGATTATCTTTTAATGTTATACCACTAAATTTTTAAGTGTTTTCTTATACAGTTATGAATAACTTTACAAATTTTTGAGTGGATTCATTTATATAAATTATTTTTTTTATGTTAAAGAGAATAAAAATATTAGTGGACAGGGAGATGGCTCAGTGGAATAAGCACTTCCCTGGTAAGCCCAAGGACCTGAGTTCAATCTCTGGTTCTGCAAAAAAAAAAGAGAGAGAGAATAAAAATATTAGAAACAATACAGAATTTCCAAAAACAAGCTAATAGCAATTCAACAATGGTTTTTATGTTGCATATTATTGGTGGATAAAAGCAGATGCATCAAGGGAATATGTAATTTCAAAAATAACTATTAATTTAAAAGCTGGTCAGATAGCTCAGCTGACTAATGCACCTGCTTAAGCAGAGGGTAGCAGCCTGGTTCTATGCTTGGCATGTTGTACCGGCCCCACTCCCAGGGCACAGTGAGACAGTGACTGAGACTGGTCGTGGTGGTGCATGCCTGTCGTTTCAGAACTTGGGAGGCTGAAAGCCAGAGAATCAGTATGAGTCTGATCTGTTTATAGTGAGACCCTGAAGACCCTGTAGGCCCTGTACTGACTACACTAAGAAAAACAAGAGAGAGAAATTATTATCAGTTTCTAAAATCTATAAAATTCAGTCTCATGTCTAGGTTAAGAGGATTGTTATATCAGGAAGTGTCAGTGTTTTGAATCTGTAAATCAGGTATAATGAGGAATGAACACTTATTTTTACAATACGTTGAATTTTTTAAAGTTTGAAATGATTATGTTGTTATGTTTCACGATGTAGGACCAGATACTAGTGACCATGCCTTGTTCTTTTAAAGATGACAAAATTTATTCTTTTAAAGGAAAAGTTTACTGAGAAGGTACATTGGTGTGACCTTTATTATGAAGTAGAATAATTTTCTATTAATTTATATGTGTGTCTCCTGAGGCAATTTAGATTTACTAAAATGACAAGTTTGGTTGATTATTTCAGTGTTGCAGAATGTGTCTTAGTACCTAACCTATTAGCAAGAAAGCAGAAAGTAGAAGTTACTTGTCAGGTTAACAGACTTAGAGTTATTAGTTGAATTTTTCAAAAGTTTATATGAGAAGAAAATTATTTATGAATGTCATCTGAACAGTCATTTTGACTGCTGTTTTCTGACTGGCTTGAAGTTCAGAAATATCTTTGAAATTTGACAAATATATAAGCTATCAAGAAGGTGTAAAGATACTCATAAAATTTAGATTAAAATATCAGTTTCCATCAACAGTAAGTGGTCTATTGAAACTTCATTTTTGACTCTAGGTTTTGATGTGCTAAATCTAAGTTTAGATTGCGCCAATGTTTTTTTAAACATGCCTTGGTTATTTATTAAGAATAGAGTTTCTTGGCCTACCTCAGGCAGATGGTATTAGAATCTTTAGAGGACCCTAAAAATCTATATGTAGTACTCTAGTCAAAGATTCTTATGATTAAGAAAGTTTGGAAAGATTAAGAGAGCCAGACTCATAAAGAACCTGACATTCGGTCCAAGATAATTCAAAATTTGTTATAAATTATATAGGTATCTGATATGATACCAGTTGCCAGTAGTCAATGTAATAAAATTTCAGGAAAATATTTGTATGTGTCCATATTATTCATTATTGAATACATTCTTTGAGTCCTCATGCAAGGTATATTAGATAAAATATGTCAAAAATTTAGTTTACAAAATGTACTTGTCTTATTGTATTTAATAACTCATAGAGTCAGAAATTTGGATGAAGCAGTGGGATTGGCTTTTCTCTACACATAATATCTACTACCTTTACAAAGCCCTACATGATTAGAATAAGCAAAAATGCTGGTTCCTAGACAGATATGGAAGGGCTGGGGAGATGGCTCAGTAGAATAAACACCTGGCAAGTGCAAGGTCCTGAGTTCAATCCCTGGTATTGCAAAAAAAAAAAAAAAAGAAAGAAAAAAAAAAAAAAAGAAAAAAGACGAAAAATTTTTTTTCATTTATAGCTATGGTACTTGGAAAGAATAAGCTCTGTTAAATTGTGTACCTGACTGCTCAAATTGAATGCTGTCATGTGGGTTGGAATTCCTTGAAACACAATGGTTCCAGATCATGCAAGTGGGAGTATTCTAATAAATAAAGCAGAGCTTGGCCTTGCATATCATGCATTATTTATCTTTGAAATAATGTACAGGGTAGAAGTAATTTAGTAAGGCCCTGTCTGTGTTTTTTTTGTTGTTGATTTTTGTTTTTTGGGTTTTTTTTTTGTTGTTTATTTTTGAGTTTTAAGGAAGGGTCTACAAGGTGTTCAGGGTCTCACTACTAGATTGGACTTGTAGTGATATGCCTGTTTATAGCGTCCCAAGATGGATTACAGGTACCATCATGCTCAGTCTCAATTACCACTTCAGTGCGCGCTGGGGGCAGGGCCGGCATGGCAGGCCTGGGCATTGAACCCCCAATCCCTGTGCCTGCTTGCAGGCATTTTAATCCTATGATCCATTTGGCCAGTCCTGTAATGTTAAGAGAGCTAGACACAGACAGTTGAGGCTGGAAGGAAAGTGGAAGCCTGGGAAATGGATCAGGAAGTCTTATAATTCATGGGGTACTGGTTAGAACATTCTATATGATCTCCCTGAGCATGTTAAGGATGAAATAGTCTTAGAATGAATCATGCTTATTCTGGGCCTCACAACTCTAGAAACAAAAGACCAAATGATGTCAAAGTATTTTTAAGCAGCAAATGGTTTCACAGAGTAAATCTCAATCACATTTGTAAACACCAACATAGGAGAATATAAAATAGCTGGCATCCAATAAAAATCCCGAGATATGCAAACAAACAGGAAAATCTAAGCTATAGTGAAGACAAAAATTATGCTCATTTAAAATTAATTCAAAACAGATTCTGGTGCTAAAATTACAAAGAACATTAAGAAGATATTAAAACTGCATTCTAAATTTTATAAAGAAAAATTTGATGAAGTCCTAAACAAAGAGATGTAGACAAAATTGAATATAAAACCTGCAATACTGTGGATGAAACACACAGCAGATGTTAGCAGTATATTAGCAAAGTAGAAGAAAGTATTAATGATATTGAAGAAATAACAACAGGTAATATTCAAAATTAAACATATAAAGAGTAAATGAAAAATTAAATATGTAAATGAATTACTGAAATAAGAAAGGTTGGATATATTCTTATTAAATAATGTAGATAAAATAGAATCAAACACATACACCTCTAGAGAAAGCAGAAAAGTAAGAAAGAACATGAGAAATATTTTAAAATATGGATTGACAAGCTCATAATAAATTATCATTTGAAATGCTAAATGGTTTAAATTTTCCAGGCAAAAGACAGAAACTCCTAAGCTGGATTTAAAGCAACACATAACTATGTGCTTTTTATGGGATTAAATACATACAAAGAATGAAAAATAAAATATAAGTCTGCCTTTAATTCAAGGAATACTGAAAGGATTATCTAATGTAGATTTCCTGAGAAAGTAGCATTCCTTTTTCGAAGCTTGGGGTGCTGGAATCCCCTTCAGGGTTGGTTCCTAGGTTCTTTCTCTCCTGAGTAAAGAATTGGTCAAGACAAGTGCAAGGGATGGAGAAACGGCTCAGTGGAATAAGTACTTCCCTGGCAAGTGGAAGGGGCTGAGTTCAATTCCCGGTTCTGGAAAAAAAAAAAAAAAAAAAGACAAGTGCAAACAGCAGGAAAGCCTTGTTAAAGGCAGGACAAGAAAAAGGCTCTGCATAGCAAGTTCAGGCCAGGTAAAAGTAGGAAAAGAGGCACACCACACTCACAGTGTGAGGCTGTGCTGCCATGGAGCCATTACAGGGACAGAAACCCGATGTATACCGATGTTATTGCACTCCTTGGCAGACTTCAGGTCAGGCCGTCCTGAAAGTCAGCTGGAGCTCTCATGCGAAGAGCACACGCAGGCTGTGGGAGCCGTTCTGTGCAGATGTCCTGGGATTTTGTAATTAACAGTTTACACTAACATCCCTCGCCGCCTGTGCTGGGCCCGCGCCTCCCACCTTACTATCATCTGAAGTGGTGTTTCATAATTATCAGTAGATAAGTTCATCAAAAAGTATAAAAATTATAAATACTTGAGAGAAGATGGACAGAATTACAAAGAGAAATAGATAATTTCCTGCTTAAAGAAAATCAGACAGATACAGAATATATGAAAATATTGGTAATTAAATGGACCTAATTGATAATTTTAGTATATTCTTGTCCAAATATAACAGATAGTCTGTATAATTGCACATGGGACATTACTAACATTGATCACATAATGGCTACATAAATGTAATATCTTAAATCATGTGCAATATGATTTCCTACCATAATGAAACTAAATCAGAACTTAAAAATCAGAATAATACCTAAAATTTCCAGTCATGCAAATTGAGCTACATATTTTCAAGTCATTGATGGATCAGAGAATAAAAAGAAGTGAAACAAGAAGGAATGAAAATTTAATCACCCTTTACTATGATTTCTTGGAAGCCACTGGAGTAGATAAAAGAAATTTATAGATTAAATAGCGAAGGAAGAATTGAATAAATGAGATCCACTTTTACCTTAGAAAACTGGGGTGAAAGATCAATTTAAATTCAATATAGGAAAGAAATAATAAAGATCAGAGTGATAGTTAATAAAGTAGAAAATATAAAAGCAAAGAAAAATCAATAACATCAAAATTTGATATTTGAGAATGTACTCTTGTACTCTTGATGGATACGCAAAATGGCAGAACAGCCTTAGACAACAAGTTCACAGTCTATTTGTTCCTGAAGGTATAGCCAAAGCAGCGTTCATAGACCTTCATGCTACTAAAAAGTCCAAGTGTTGATAAAGCTGTTTGTACAATACAACTGGAGTACAGTGGAATGGGACAGGAAGCCAATGAAATCCAATAAATTAGCAACCTAGGATCAGAAGAAAGCTGACATATAATCTTAGGCTTGTGCCCAGTTTTGCTCTGCAGATCTTACTGGGCACAGCATGGCAGAGAAGTATCTATCCCTACCAGGACAGGCACCAGAATCTGACACATTCATAAACCATCTCCCATGTTATCAGATCACTTTCAAGGCCAAATCCAAAAATGTAAGCCATACCATGCAATGTACACAACTATCTGAAACAGAAATCAAGTTGGTGTCTGCAGGCAGGCTCTTACTACAGGATTCTTTACCCAGCCCTGCGGAATGCCTTGCTCTTCCTGCCAAGACATAGCTCAATGGCTGTGCTAGTAGCAAACAGAATGCTGCTGCAAGAGTCTGGGGTGCAGATAGGCTCAGAGTACTCACTGAAGGAAAGTCTTTCATGGAGCTGGGGAGATAGCTCAGTGGCATAAACACCTTCGTGGCAAGCTCAAGGTCCTGAGTTTGATATCTGGTACCTAAAAAATAAAAATAAGTAAAAGTCTTTCGGGGAAAGAGAGAAGGGGGCAACTGCAGCTGGACACTGCAGCCACCGTTGTTCCCCATGTGGTTCCTGCTGCCCTGGTCTGTGTCAGGGTGGAAGGAGCAACAAAGGCTGCTTTCAGGCGGGACCTGGGGGAAGCCAGGGTGAAAGAACAATGTGCAGGTATCAAGAGCAAACCTCCTCTCTCGCCCAAGGGAAGCTAAATCCCAGAGGTCTGCACCCACGGAAAGCGGGGAATTAATAGTTTCTGAGAAGGCGAAAGAAGGGCAGAAGAAGCTATGGGAAAACCTGTTCTGGACAAAGATGCTAGACTAAAACTCACTGGAGAGAGTGACGTTAAAGCCTCAGTCAGAACCCTGAGGTAAACAGAAGGCTAAAAAGAGCAGGTCAGGAACAGGGTCGAGGGCTGTCTCTCCTCAGAATCTTGCCTACAGCCATGGAGTGAAACAGAGTACACCCTCTCTTCACATTCTAACATGCGGAGCTGACATGAGCAGGCCACGGCACATGAGTGTGGATTGATGTTTTAATTTTTGCAGTAGATATTATAGGAAAGAGTTACGTGATTAATTTGCTCCAAAACTCATGACACTGCCTGAGTTCTCCAATAGTACTTGCTTTCCATTTTTAAAAATTGGTTTTCTTTTTTTAGTTTTTAAGTTTTTTTTCCTCCCTGTCCCCTCACATCGCCCTCCAAATTCCTTTCCCCCCTCCAATCTGGAAAATAAAAGGAATACCACCCCACACTATCTTCTCCATTTTTATTTTCTTTTTAAAAAGTTTGTCCTGTGTTAGCTCATTATACTTTACCTTCTCACAGTTCTTTCTTTTTTTTTTTTTTTTTTTTTTTTTTTTTTTTTTTTTTTTTTTTTTTTTTTTTTTTTT